>VUQH01002611.1:0-14840 GCA_015106775.1 Etroplus canarensis
GGGTAGTGTTTCAGCCTCTCCCAGCTGTCATATTGGTGGTAAGCAGGATACACCCTGGACAGGCCATCAGTCCGTCACATGGCACAAAGAGAAGGCAACCATTCATGCTCACATTCACACCTATGGCCAATCTAAAATTGCCAACTAACCCATCATGCATGCCTTTATAGTGTGGGAGGAAGCCAGAGAACCGCTACCATTCAGCCATGATCAATAGAAAAACATTACATTTCCATTTCTCATAACATTTCCATGGCAACGATGCACATGTGTCTCCAGTCTGACATTGTTACCCAAGTTCTTTTAATAAAGTCCTTGAGACTGTGAAATGAATGCAAAACTGATAAGTCTGCTCTAGGATATAACCCTGGATATTTTGTTAAAACATGACTCAATCCTCTCCAAGTTGGCTGAGGATCAATGTGATTCAAACCGTGTAAACGCTGTAACTTAAAGGGGTGCAAATCAACTGTAAGAGTAACATTGTAAAAGAAATAATGAAAAGCAAGTTTTAGTAATTATTGACATATAAAGCATAATGCAGAGGATGTGGCTTTAATCAGCTATGTTTAAATCAGTCACATTACATTGGACTAAGTTTAGATTCTGGCAAATATTGAGACAATACTTCAAATTTTCCTAGTTGCCTTCCACTTCTTTGGCATACTCCCTTTAGAGGTCATAACATCTCTCCACCATTTATCTGACTCAATCTCACCATATCCTTTGCATCCACTTCACTTACACCAACCCACTGCATGTTCTCCTTCACTAAATCCACAAACCTTCTGTGGTCTTCCTCTTTTCCAGCTCCATTTTCAACATCTTTTGGAAACTAATTTATCCACTACATGTTCATAACAAACTACATTCTTAAACAAAGCCACAGATTCTAAACGGAAAGAGAAAATATGTCTGAGATCTTAGCCTTTAACTATGAGTCTTACATCTGAAATCATTGTTTGTTAATTTGATATAGTAAGTCACAAATATGTTTGAGAACTGTCACCTCTCCAAAGGAGGAGCAGAAGTAGAAATCCCACAGGGCTTCACACCTAATTAGTCACTTTCACTGCAACTGTCAACAAGATACAGCAGATAAGCAGAAGTATAACGGTGTCAGATTGTGTGAGCTTAATTTATAGTAATAAATACCGTACACAAAAATACATTGTTTCTCTTTGGCTAAACATGTCAGCAAAAAAAAAAAAAAATTAAATGAAACTTAATTTGAGTTTAATTCAATTTCATATCTAACCACTTTGTTCGAAAAACAGACTGTTAATTAATGAAGGATCTTATACCATGCATATAGTCCATTAGTAGTGTCATAATATTTTATGCTGTCAATTTGAAATTTAGAAACCTATTAAATAACCTTTTTAGCAAATGTAGATGCTTGCTTGAATAAAGAATTTTACTACTGTAAGCTACACTTGATCCTTCAAATTGAAATGCTACCACAAGCCTTTAACGTATAGATTTCAAAACCCGACAGACACTAATCACTGTTTCTGTCTAGTGTTTAATTATTTTCTGTTTGCATTCATGGTTAACAAGGCTAAGGGGAAACGCAGCCTGAATGATAAATACAGGTTGTCAGGAGAGCTAATGATAAAGGCTGATGAATGCTCATGCAAATATTACCCAACTCAAATATCAAAAGCAACTCCGAGAATATTCATACACTAAATTAAAGTACTAATCTATAACCTGCATGGATCAGACCAGTGAAAAAAGGCATAAAGGCATCACATCCTTCAATCATTTTATATATTATTTGACAAAACAATATCCCAAAGGTGATCACAAGGAAAAAGAAAGGTGGGACTGAAAGATTTGGGCACAGAAGCTGAGAGAATGAAGAAATAAGGTAGATGAAAAGGTCGACTGAAGACAGAAGAGCAAAGACCAAAGAGATGTAAGTAGCAGTAAAGACAGACGGAGACAGAATTCATGGACTGTAGCAGATCAAGAGGCAAAATATAAATTTGTCTTGCATAAAAATCATGGAACATAGAATTAGATTTCTTTCTTAATCCATTTTTGGACAGATTATATTTAAGTAGCAAACATCCAAATGGGGAAAAAGCATCCAAAAGTGAGAGCTCACAGGAAATATGCAGACTTTTGATAATCAGAGAAACATCAGTGCAGTGTATCAAGTTAGCAGTTTTTATTTCACAGTGAAAGGCTACACGGAGCATCTTTAAAGAGGAGGCATAAGGAGAAAATGTGCTGGCAGAAGAGAAAGGAGGAGAACCAATGTTGAAAGAAGAGAGGTGCTAACATGATATAAGAGAGCCTCCTGCACAGTGTTACCTTCATGCATCATTTCCTTTCTTCTTTCTCTCTGTGCCTTCCACTCATGCACACTCCGCAATCTTTAATTTAGCTTCCTATCTAATTTGCTCTCCTTCACCTTCACTGACTTTTCATTCAATCCTTTGTTCACTGCATTCACTCATAATCTCCACTTTTCTCTGACCTCCCTGCTCTCTTGCACTCCATTGCAAGGATCTCTTATTGTTTTACCAGTTTGCTTTAGCAATCTTTCAGTCATTTTATTCTGCTCTCCCCACTTTAAAAAAAAATCTCCTGTTTTCTGTCCTTCCCTCTGAATGTGTGAGTTTTATTATCTGAACGTACCTTTTATTGGCACTCAGACTTTTGGCTACCATATTAGTACTGCACTACAAAAATGCTCAATAATCAACTCCATTCATTTTTTTTTAAATTTCACCCAAATATACGGTGGCATTTCATGTTTGTCTCACTTAATTTTCATCTTTTGCTTAATTTTCTGCACCCTTTCCCACTTTTTCTTGTATTCCTCAATACCCCCTGTATTCATTCTATTTAAAAAAGGCATTAAAGAACTTTTTGCCCCTTGCTTGTAGTTATAATTTACTTTGGTATGTCTACACATCAAGGTAAAGTGGTATACTCAAATGCAATCTAAAACCTCAAGAATTATCACTGAAGTACTGTGCATTCTTTCTGAGCCTGCAAACCTTTGAAATATAGGGGAAAATATTTTAATGGAGAAAACAGTCTGCTAATTTAGTAACTTAGTGAAATACTAACATCTCTCTCATTTAGATCCTCTGCTTCACCACTGCCATGCACTCTTGCTGTCACAGATTTTTCTCCGTTATCCCGCTTCGACCTTCATCCAGTCATTAAAACATACTGAGACACGCTGATTACTTAAAGCCTTACACAATCTTGTAGCATTTTAAATTTTCTTCTGCTAAAATTTGATGTTGAATCTGACCAGCTCCAGTCTAAGCAACATTTTTGTCCCATCACTGAGAGAAACTTGACTTTCTGGCAGAGAACAGACTTCTGTTTGTTTTTCTTATCCTAGAAGCTCCACAGCAGTATTGATGTCACCTTATCCTTCCAAACAGGCTATTAAGCTACACAAGGATATGGCAATGCTGACCCTGGCAGTGTCAGTAAACATTTTACTGATTGAGGTGTATAAGCAGATTCGTACCCCCACCCCCCACCACCACCCTACCTGAATCAACAGTCTCTTTGGAGCAGTGATTTCATATTTACGTGAGTAGAGCATGGTCGACAAAATTTTAGGTTTTATTGTCATTTATAGATAGAGTGAATCTTTGTTACCACTCAAACAAATTGATAAAAATCATCAACATCAAATCAACATAAAGCTGCATTCAATTGACTTTTTGGCCAGTCACCAAAAAAGCAGCAAGTCGATGAATGGATGATTGATGGATGGATGGAGTTTTGATGAAGTCAAAACTGTTCAACCACCGTTTTGGTCTTGCTTCACGGAGTGGGTTCCCCAGATTGGAAAATCTACTCAATAATTTTGTCTGATTTTTTTTTCCTGAGCAGGTAGTGTTGTAGGTTTATCAGATATCTTTTTTGCATGCTCCAGTTGAAAACTGTACTAAAAGCAATGAGAAAAGGGGGTAAAAAGGCTTGGTAGAGCAGAGTAGAACTCAGTAGAAGTCAGGTCCTACCTTCAGTACTTTTTCCCCTTCTCTCAAGTGACAAATTAAATCAGTAGGTGCTAAAATTAGACTGTAATGTTCAGCACATTGACATTCCTGACCTGGATACCTTGTTAGAGCTTCAGAATGTAATCCATTGCTGTTAGGTCACCATTAGATGGTGACCTTCCCAAATGTGGATTTAAATGAGTTCTTCACCTTTTGTCCTCTGTCTTATCTGTCCGACACCTAGCAGATGTTTTGGTTTCTAGTTTTAAATAAAGTTCTTCTAAACATTCACAACAGTACCAACCTTCTATTGCTCTAAGTATTTCAATTCATTGTTCAGACTTGAAGATTTTGTAATAATTTTTCTCACTTTCATCACTGTCGGTTTTAACCTAGTTTCCACTAAGCTCTATAGACTGTAGTCCTTACTTAACAATATTTCTTATGAACACTCGTCAATTTTTGCTGCTTCGAAGTAAAACATTTTAGCTCACATGAATTTTAATCATTGATAAGCTCGCGTTTTCCCATCTATTTATGGTTGCTTCATAAGATGTCAGTCCAGCTCTAGATGTTGCATCTTGGTGGGATGTGACATGAACAAATGTCATTTTCATTAATTGCATGACATGTAGATGTGTTGGGTTCATCACTTGGCTACATGTCTTTCTATGGATGTATCCACAACCAAACTGACTTAACAGTAAGTAAGTAATTTCCCCCCGGGGATTAATAAAGTATTCTGATTCTGATTCAGTGTAAGGCGTCAGAGGAAATGTTACGTGCATTTCACTGGTGGAACTTTTACGAGTCACAGTACTTTTAATAGCATATTGGGAAAGAAAATGACAAATATTACTTGGGGGACATTTTGACATGATGTTAAGAATGCGACTTTAATGTACTACAGATTTTATGATAACATAAAGGTTAAATTCAAGGTTGCAGCAAAGGTCAAATAGAGATCATAACATTTTACATTTCATATTATATACAATTCCAATTCATACAAGCTCATTTTCATCAAAACTGAATAAATAGGAATGTCCATTTGGGCCAATTTTTCCCCCCCAAAATTCAAGGTCAAAATGTATTTTGATCATTTCTGGTTTTGTTTAGAATTGTCAGTCTTGGATTTGACCTGGTAGCATATCATGTAAACTAAACTCTATCACAAATTCTCCATGTCATTTGCAGTTTCAGTGATCCAGAATTCATGCAGCTGGAAAATATTCATTTTTGAAGCATTTTGGCTGCAGGTTTCTGAGTAACTGAAAAATGTGAACGAAATCTATATTTTATAAAGACTAAACTTAGGAAGCTTGATAACTAAGTAACCTTCCACTTAAGGAATCAATTTCTTACCAAAAGCATACAGCAAGTAAGACACTAAAGTGATTGTTTTTCGGTTTACTACACAGCCCTTGCATCTTGCCAGTCTTCAAAGTCCTTTCTTTCATACGCCTTTCTTGGTCACCCACTACTCTCAGCCAGTCTCAGACTTGATATTTATTCAGTTCATATCCCTTTTACCATTTTTATCAGCACAGTTCTGTTTTCCGCTGTTTCTTCTCACCGTCTTCCTTGATTTCTTTCACCTCTGCAAACTTCCCGTGTTTGACTTGAGTCTTCTGTTGCAACCAGAGGAGCAAGTCACTTCATCGACATCTTCTCTTAAAAATACATGAGCAGGTTTCATTCTCTGCTTCTCCACAATGTCTTTTCCATTTACCGAGACATCTCTTTACTTATGTTTGAGTTCTCTGTGTTTTCTTTCCGTATCCTCCGTTTTATTCCTGACAAATCTTTTCTCATATGTTGTCCCTGATGTGACATTCTCTCCGTTTTCTTACACCACCACAGGACTCCTGCTCATCATTACCTCTCTCAACAGCCCACCCACTGCCCATCTCTTCATCACTTTTCCCCAGAACTAAAAAATGAAAGGGGAGCTTCCTGCCCTCTCCATCATTTTTTTTCACCCTTTATTCTCTTTTGTTGGCCCTCCATGTGGTGATGCTACCACCTACCCTGACACATCAGGTTCCCTTCATAATAGTGATCAGAAAAGAGTCACTAAAATCTTGTCGCTCTTCTCATCTTGACACTTTTTGTAGTTTCTTTACTGTGATGCTGACAGTAGGATATCTTAGTGTGTGAGAGAAACAGAGGGAAGTTTTCTAGAAACCAAGAAAACTTGGAATACAAGAACAGGTACTGAGAAAGAAGCAGAAAAACAGAAATTACAGAGTTTTTATTTTAGATCTTCAGTCGCTCCCTTGTATTCTCCCCAGACATTTCAATGCAAAACTGTAAGCATTTATCGGGGGGGGGGGCAGGTAGGCGGCAGGTAGATTTAAAAAGCCACAGGCAGTAGACCAAATTCTTTTCTGAAAGGTAACAAACTTCGGCTGTGCCCGGTTGCTCATAGACTCATGCAATATTCCTCTTTTAATCAGATCGGTCACACTCAGAATGATGGAAAGATGTCAAATTTTGCCTGCCCTCATTATCAAAATGACAATTGTCTGTTTTTCTGCCATCAAAATTCTGACTTGTAGTAACAGCACCTAAACTGCTCAAAGTGTGTCTAGCAATGCAGTTTATTGCACCAACCGGTAGGCAATTTAACCTTGCTCCTTATCTACCCATGCCTAAAGGCCAAATGCTGCAGGAGATTATTACTTTGAGATACTGAGTGTTTTACTGCCGGCGGATACATCGGACCTTGGAGCATTGTCTACTGAAACCTTAGTTTTATTTGGAAGGAAATGGAACAGAAAGATTCTGCAGCTCAAAATACACAAAAGAAATGCAGCTGACATTATTGAGCTCACATAAGGTGTCAGGTGAAATAAAATGAGTTGCACTGTCTTTTTGCTTAAGGAGAAACTGTATAAGGTTAAAATGTACTTAAAACTAATAAAGGGAGTTCTGATTCCAATTAGTAGAATTACTGCAATGCTTCTGTATTGTGAACTGTAAAATATACTACACTAGCAGACACTCAGTAAAGCAATTTTGCAAATGTATAGGGTACCCTTGTCCAAAAACTGCCAATTTTTGTTGCCCCTTCTTTCAAAAGATGAAAAAACTGAAAAAAAGACTTTAGCCTCATAGACTTGAACAACAGACTGCCAATCACCTCTCTCGAGGTGAGGGTATTCACGTTATCTGCAGCTATGTGGGTTGCAGTTTGTCATTTTTTGCATCTTAAGCCACAGCTTAGCTTGCGGTTGTTTAGGATCAAAGTGCTGTCAAACATCTGCCGCAGCAAGACTACAAGGGGAACAGTGAAGCTCTAACAATATCCCATTGCTTGCCAGCTCCAGCGTAAAGATACTGCAGAAAATATATTATTTTCAAGAGAAATTCAGAGTTTAACTGCATACAGAGATGTCAAACTTTGGCACATTGCTCGGCTGTGCTCATGGCACTTTTTTCCCAAGAACAACATCTCTTGTTACACTAAGGCTCTTTTCAATGTGAGGGAAACTTAGGACATGTACAGTTTGTCCTTTACACCAAAGAAAATTAAATTTTCAATCATAATACAGCAAATATGCCAAATATTGGCTCATGCTTTTGAAAATACAGACTCAAAATCTATGTGAAAATGAAAGAACAGAAAATGTATCAATACCACAGAGAGAAAAACAAATGTTTGATGCAGCCCTTATTCTAGTTAAAAACATGCAGCACAGCATTCTGTCACACACATTCATTTGCTTCTGTGAAAGAGCTACCCATTTAAAAAAAGATTAAGAAACCATTGATCACCATTTGAGTGGATTCCAAGATATTAGAAAACTTTTTCAGATCAGTGGATTTGGTTTGGAGAAAATGGCACCAGCCTCCAGAAACAATTTGTCAATGATGACTCAGCTCAAGTCTGTGGGCAAGGAAATAATGAATCATGAAGTCATTTTGCAGTGGTCTTATGCATACTTAGTTATTATGCACAGACTGGATTACTTGTGACAGACACCAAGTCGATTTAAAGCATTTCAGTTTTAGGTCAGTCACCTACATGAATAGTAACTGGTTATTCTGTAAAATAAATGCAAAGTGCAATAAGAGGTGAGCTTTAATGAATGCACTATTGTGAGCAATTGCCCATACAGAATATGAATAATGAAATATTTATCCAGTGACTGAAAACAGATGTCACAGCTTTCTCAGTCTGTAGAAGGGACAATGCTCTATTCAGACACAATGTGCTGCCTGCAGTAATAGATGCTCACAATTTGAGGAGTGTGAAGGCTTCTCTTGTTAGTTACCCTATTTTTCACTTTAGCAGAAAACAGATGGTGGATATCTACCTAAATCACATTTAAGAATTAAGGACTCACCCCCCCAATTCAAAGTGCAGCCTATAAGGGAACCAAATCCTTAAGATAGTAGTGTTTGTGCAATGTGTTGATTCTGAACAAACTTCAAGATTAATCCCTTCCCTTCATTTGCTCTCCACTGGTACATCTGTCAAAGTAAAACGGCAAAACTTACACCTAGCACATCCATGGCCTGCAGGGCTGCAGCTAGTTATACCATAATTCTTATGCAAGAAAATGCAGAAATTGTAGAAGACTTCTGGTCATTAAACATCTTCAGGTAGTTTATTTAAAAGGCAAGAGTTCCACACTTATGCTTCAGTTTAAATCCTTGAAAGCACTGTTTAAGTCTACAAAGTCACTGACTGTCTCCTCTGCTGGTTTTGAACTCTGTCGTTAAGTCTTATTTGCATAATGGACCCTTCCAACTACACCGATAACTCAAATCCTTTAAGAGTGGATGAGCTGCAAAAGTGTACAATCTGCTCATAAATAAAGAAAATTAAACTACGAACATAACATCAATATGTAAACAAATGAAAATGAGCAATATGCAAACAACATAACCTCAGCCACACACAAAGGTCAGCCAAGCTTACCACCACCTGGACACCCACACGCAAACAAACTAGCATCTATGAACATTACAAATACAAGCAAAACTTAGTGACTAAACAAAACTGTTTTTTAATTTGTGCCTTCAATAACAAAAAACAAAACAATGACGGACTAGAATACAGTGAGATTGAAAAGCGCAATTGACAAGGCAAATAAAAAGAAAAAAATGAATCCTGCAAAATGCTTTTTTAAACACTGAAAGAAAGGCAAATAAAAGAAGAGGAAAAGAATAGAACAGCAGGGTTGCACAGCCTTTATCTGCAAGCACACAGTCACAATTACTGTATAGAGCAAGTATTTTTTCTTTAAGTAGAATAAACTAAGACCAACCACCAACACTGTGCTGCACACCACCCAAATACCGTTGCTTGACCAATTTTATTACACAGTCCACCACTGTTCTGGGACACTTACTGCAGTTTTAAAAGTCCTGGCTGAACATAATTTTCAGTTTAAAAGCCTCAAAGGAATGAACCAAAAAAAGCGAATATGTATCAAGAGACCTTACATGTGTCTGCAGTTTCCCAGCTTGTCTTAGACTTTATAGATGAAAGTGCTGCTTTGGCTGTGTGGTCTATTCTACTATCATTATCAATTAGTGTGCCAGGTCATAACATTGCCATTACAGGTACAAAAAAAAAAAAAATCAAACTATTACTACAGCAAAATTACTAAATAATGACTGCAACCCCTCTGTTATTATGGAAACTAAATCAGTATTTAATTAATGTGATTAAGAGTCAATACAGTTGATTTAGAAATTGCAATACAGAGATGATTTTCAGATTGGTGTTTGTTCCACATCTTCGATAATGCATAACTGTAATCATCTGAGATTTTGGGGCACTCTGACCCAGTTAATTTTAGTTCAGTAGTCATATTCATATTACAAAGTATCCTCCGCTGTCAGATTGAGTGAACATAGTTAAACGCAATGCAGCAGGCCTTCAATAAATCCAGCATTTATGAAAGCTTTAAAGTTCAGCTTTTGCAAAGCACAGACAGAAATAAAAGTAGTAGAAGAGAGGAAGGAACACAGTGTGAGACAAGAAAAGGTAGGTGAGAGAAAAAAATATGGATTAAAAAAAGTGCACACTGCACTTAACACTCATCTCCTGTCCCCAACCCTCCTTGTGGCCACCCCACCATCTATACTTTATTGCTGTCCTGACTTGAACGCATTTGTTTTCTCAGCAGCAGCAGCACTGAGCATTAAGCTTAAACTCATTTTCTACTTAAAATGAGAGCCATCTCCTTATTCTCTCACAAGAACACACAGTCTTGCACACAACTGGACGCAAAGGAAACACACCTTATTACTTAAATCTCTGAGAATAAAAAGTCTGTATTCTGTTAACAATCTCTCCTGGCTCTTGTATCGATCTGAACACCTATTTATGCATCCTCACTCGCCTTCTCCCTCCGCCCCTCCCTGGTTACCAATTTTTTTCAATAGAAGCTGTATTACAGAACAAAATCCAAACTGCTGGTCCCTTCTCATCACAGAAAAACCGATAATAAAATGCCATTTTTCCTTTCAAGAGAGGAATATCCTAAATCCACCTCCATTTCCTATTAGAACTTTACCACCCAAGCTTATCTTATTTTAGACCGTCATCAAACAGCTGAACACAACAAACAGTTATTCTACTTTTTAATGTTTGTTGTGAGAGGTGCCTGAGATTGGGAGCAGGCGCCTGATTCCGTTTTAATTGACAATTAATGAATCCAGACATTAGCTGATCCAAACACCTGGCTAAGGGCAAGCCATAATTAAACTCATTAGAATTAGAAAAGAGACTTTTGTTCTCAATCAGTCATTAAAGCAGCCAAAACACTAGGCACTCTCCCAAAGTAATTTTTCTCTCTCCATCCCTCCCTCTCCTGTAGCAGTTTAAATCTTTTAACAAGCTTCTTAATAACACTATTTTCCTCTCATATTCCTCAAGGTTTTAACACTTTTCCAGTATTTTCTTCAAATTTCTCGTTCTATTGGCTTTTTTCTCCACTTACTGGAGGGCTGTGCTTTTGGAAACTGCTTCCAAGGAGTTTAAACCACCAGTCCGTTTTCCAGACAGACAACTCAATTGGAAACATTGTGGACTGTCCTTTGAATGTTGGAATATTCGTGTCTGGAACGGTTTTCAACAAGCACTGAACACTCTGCAGTACTTAAATGCATTATTACTGTGAGCCATCTCACAAAACCAACCAACAGATGGCCGTTTTCTCTTTCAAACATGTCTGGCAAAACAAATCCTTTGTTATTCAGGTAAAAACACTTGATTCCTGATGATCATATTAGTTTGGAAACTGTGTATTTATCTCAGTTGACAACCCCAAACCAGTGTTGCTTGGGATAAAAAAATGTAAAAAAAAAACACCAAGAAAGTTCTGGTAACAAAAATACAGCATTGCCACTGCATTTCATTAGATCAAATCAGGTCATTAAATTATTTTCTGGAAGGAGCAAGAGAAACTTATCCAATTATCCATGTAAAGGTGATCTTAGTTCTTTCACATCAATTTCTCGTCTTCTGAGGGGGAAAAGAAACCTCAGACCATTTTTGGGAACATTTTCCATTTCATGTTTTAGGCATTTACCTGATGCTCTTATCCTGAGCCACTTAGAGTTAAGGCACCGGTAGAATAAATCTCAGTTCCTAGATCACCAACATTATAGGGATAAAAGTTTTTTTGAAATGGAGGTACAGGAGGGATTTTTTTTTAAGTTAAGACCAAATTAGAGGCAGAAGATGTGCAGAGGGAATATGATTCAGTGCAGAGAAGGTGATTTGAGATAGTTCTTGAAGAAATGGGTTTTCAGCTTATAACGGAGGATGGGGAATGACTGTGCCTTTCTGACCGGTGGCAAAGTCATTCCACTTTTTGCCTTTTTGTGCTGATTCACTGTGGCCCACAGGCTTCCTGTGTGTAAAACCCCTGAAATTCCTAATTGTAAATAATCCCATGCCAAACTCAGTGCTGGAGTGTCACATTTACTTTACCATAACATAGCTTCTAGAGCCTCTGAGGAATACACCAACTTTTCAGCAAATAAGTTCTTTGATCAAGGGGCTGCTGTGTGAAATGCAGACTGGTACTCATTTCCTCTGTTCAAAACAGCCCATTTGCACAGCAGACAAAAATGAAACCACAGCAAATTTATGGTACACTACTTACTGTGAATTTTCAATTCTACAAGAATAGCAGTCCTAATGTTTTTGATGCGCTATGGCACCAACATAATGCTATTTTCTCCATTTCAGTTCATTTGGAAATGTATTAGTCTACTTCTGCTACAATTATAACAAAAGGATATCCCAAATACAGGATAAAAGCTATCTGGTAATCAAACTGCCAATATCAGTAACATCTAATGGAAGGATTGCCAAGAAATGTAATCACATTGATTCTAAATGTTGATATGACTATGGAAAAAGGTGACTCAAGGCGATTTTAATAATGCTGAAGTTACACTTACATATTCAGCATCACTTTGCCTACTAAAGCAAATTTATCAGCGTTGTTTGTTCTGTCCAGCACTATGGTTGTAAGCTCAATGAATAATGCAGCCTTAAGGGATGGCAACCAAAGCTTTGGACTTTTTATTCCTGCTTTATCTTTCCCCCTCTCCTTCCATATCGATCCCCTTGAAGTGTAGACTGTGTGATGAAATGCCAGTCTGAAAGGTTTTTTGTCCAAGACAGCTGTAAACATGTCACCTCTGTCAGCCTTCTGGCTCTGTATGGCCTCAACAAGGCCTTTTGTAAATGTCTCAACTGGAGGGCTGTTAAGGGCAAGGCTAGTTTTACAGCCAACAAGAACATTACACGCTACTTTGGCTCAAATCTTGCAATCAAGTGTACCTAAACTTCACACCCCTTTTTTTCCATGTCTAAAGTAGAATTGTAGGGCAAGGCTGAGTTACTCTATAATTTGACCACAGTATGTGTATATCTACAATTGTATGTACACTCACTGTAATTTGGAAAGAGGGTAATTGTAATGTTGAGCTTAACTGAGTGCTTAAGACTCTCAGGAGAAAACAGAGGGACCAAACACCAAAAGGAGGAGGTCAGAGAGGTAAGTAAGAAATTTTATATAAGATATTGATGGACTGTTAACAGTTATCAAGACATAAATCAGACTTATGAGCACAACAGACACTTTCAGACTAATGCTGAGAAAGTGCAGTCTTGTAATGGAATTTTACATGAGGGTGAGAATAGTGAGAGCAGGTACACCTCAGGCTCTTTCTTAAAAACAGTCAGAGCCACTGGGCTGCCAGATGCTACAACTGAAACAAGAGAACCCAGCTGTCAAATAATGAGTAGAAGCCAAAGAGGTACGGTGACACTTTTAGAGTAAAAATCTATTTCAGGAATCTGGATTTTAAAAAGACGGTTATACTCAGTAAAGCTACAGTACCAGTTGTAAAGGATGTGATTTGCTCCCCAGGTTTCCACACACGTTTAAGGTATTTGAAAAAACAGATGCATTCACAGGTGTAGTCATCATTTTTTATTGCAAATAAACTACTGCAGCATTTAACACTGCCCTCAAGATGAACTATTTGGAAAGCATTTCATTCTCTTTGTGAGTGTGGCTGGAATAATCAGTCGCCCAGCCGGTCGAGAGTAATCGAGCTCTGTGTTCAATTATGCCTGTTCAATTAGAGCTGGAAATTTCTGAGAAAAGAACAGAAGCCCCTGGGAAAAGGATGGCGAGAGCGATGCATGACCACCACAGCTAAAACTGTACGACACGATTTTACTACAATGATGAAATCGAGGTTCAGCAACACTTTCCACAAGCCAGTGAAAGTGTCCAAGGAAACAGATGAAGCCGAGTCTACTTCATTGAAAAGGAAACCTGGAGCCACTGACAACTTCCCTGTGTTCTAAAAACTTTTAATTAAAAGCCAAAGGGAATAAACACCTAAAATTCAATTCTTAGAGAGTGATTAAATCAATGAGCATTGATAAGCTCCATATGTTTATTTTCAATTAACACAATCTATCATTTGGGTGTTACCTTTGACACCACATTTAGGATCTCCAAGTCTCAAAGCACATATTACTGTTTACTGTAATACAAACATATGAATTAGCTGGATTTACCTATTATGAGAATGCGTGTTTGAGTCTCAAGAAGATTCTGGAGTTTGTGTATGCGCAACGTATGATTAGATCCTTCCTGTCTGTGTGTATGTGTGAGTGAGTGTGAAAATGGGAATTAATCTGTGTGTGTATTGACCCTTAATTAAAACTCCTACTTCCCCATGGACCCCACTTATGTGTGCATTTATATGCACATCACCTCTGCTGAGTCTCAGAATTCGTGACCATGCATGAGAACTTGTACAACATCACTCATGCATTCTGACTTTTTAACAATCTGCTCAATTGTCTTGATGCATGCTCAATCATCCAGGTAGGTAAAACTTCCAAAGTTGATTCTGTTCATCTGGACGTAAAGTTTCCGTGGGAGAAACGTTTCATCACTCATCCAAGTGACTTCTTCAGTCTCAACTGACTGCAGGTCTCCCCAACCTTATAAACAGTACATCAAGGTCCGTTGATCAAGGCCCACAAAAATCAAAGGCCATGAGCACCATCCACAAAGAGTTGGGGAATGGCTGCAATCACAGCGTTGTAAGACGGCGAAAGATGTACCCTTAGGCCCCCTCCTCGATTCAGAGACGGTCTTTCTCTTTTCACATATATGGCCTCCTTGACTCCCCGCTCAAACCAGCGTTCCTCCCTGTCCAGGATGTGTACATCTTCATCATTGAAAGAGTGTCCATTCCCCAACTCTTTGGTGTAAATAGACTGCGGAGTCCTGGCCTGACGAGGTGGCTCTTCTATGTTGTGCCATCCGCTTCGCCAGAGGTTGTTTGGTTCCCCCG
>VUQH01002612.1:9873-23014 GCA_015106775.1 Etroplus canarensis
TCTATCTATCTATCTATATATAGATCTATATATATATATATATATATATATATATATATATATATATATATATATACGGTTTTGTCCTAAAATGAATTTGGCACAGCTACATGAAGGCTGTGTATAGGAAGTTCAATCATTCTTACTTTGATGAATGATAGACCATGAGTGATTTTGCCTAAACAATTATAGGCGTAATGGTTAAAAAAATAAAGGCATGATTTTCAAAAAAGTATTCAGATTAAATTATTTACTGAACAAATACTGTGTTGTTCCTTGTTTTAAATTAAAGTAAGACCAGTGACTATGCAGCCAGTTGTTCATTTGTACAGAGCACTATAGGAAGGGTTCACATTATTGGAGGATTTAAGGAGAAATATTTTCCACATCAGTGTTACACAAGTAGCAGTGTACAGATCTATCCCCTGAATTTTAAGGGTCGATGAAATCCACAGTTTTATTTATTTATTTATTTGTTACTCACTGCCAGTTTTTTCTGCAATATGACATATCAAATATGCTGTAAATAAGAAAAGTATGTGGTGTTACCCAAAGAATTATGCTTAAGGGCTGGTTAGGATTACACAAAAAATAATAATGATAACTTGTTTACAAGGTGCAAAGCTTTGGGTGGTTCTGCATGACTCCCATTCCAATATTCACTTACATAAGTGATATGAATGCTAGTTGTCAGTATCTGTCTTGTTCCGGAGTATTTCAAGTATCTAAGAAACAGGTTAAAAAAATTTAAAAATCCAGCTAGTTATGACTTAGAAAGTAAGCTTTTCTAACCAGTCAGAGAACCACGTTCAGTTGACACCTCAGCGGCAGAGATGTTAAAGAGAGACTGGCAGCCACAGGCCAACAGACAGGTCTACTCCCCATACATAATCTGCCTGCCAGTTGTTCTGGTGTTGCTCAGGTCCAGTGAGTATGAAGTAGAAGGCCTTACCAACCAATCTACTGCCTCTGTGTCTCAGGGCCCAGATAGGGGCTCTGAGCTTTGGGCATGAAGTTGTTGTGGATGACTTCCAGATCTCATTAACCTTGGGCTGAAAGTCTAGAATTAGTTTGGAGACCCAAATGCCAGTTGGTCAGCATACTATTTTCTCATCCCCCGCTCAGCTCTAGTTTACTTGCTTCACAGGTGTCCTGTCAGGTGTCAAATGGATGGAATTCTTAAAATGTTTTTTTCTTTGCTTCTCATGAATTTTGTTTGCAACTGCCCGGCTGATGCAATATGCTACCAGAAATGTATGATGTGTCATATACATTACATAAGGCATCACCTATATAATTGCATTTTTTCCCAGAAAGATGGACATGCTTTGACATGGTTAGGACATGCATTGATGTTTTTATAACAGATAAAGATAGAGGGATGTGCTCTAAGGTAGGAAAATAGTAAATCAGTGATGCTCAGTTTATAGACTTATTGCTGTCAATTATGCATTTGTAATGGCTGTTGAGTCAATGTTCCCATTTGGCAGATGTGAGTGTGTTTAAAAGTCTGGCATATACTTCTGTCATAACACAGTATGTTCAATACACAATATACAGTTCCAGATAAACATTTATATGCACTCCCCATGTATATGAGTGTTTTGGCAAGTATCACAGAAATCCCTATTTTGTCCCAAAATTCACATACATGATGGCTGCATGTAAACTTTAAATATCTTCTTTGTTGAGACACTTGAGACACTTGAGACAAGAACTGTTTCTTATGATTACAGATAATACCCAAAGCTCAAAACACCCGTTATCTTTTTGAACGAGTCAAGAAAATCTTCACAGCTATGCTAATCGAGTTTGAACTGATTTGTAGATTTGTAGATGTACTTTTAACACTTGAAATGATAATGATAATGATAATAAAATCACTTTTAACACGATCATTATATCTATAACCACCATATCTATAACCACATATCTACTGTGTAATGCAAATTTATTATTGACAAATACATGTACTTAAAGTCTTAAGTACAGTCAGTTGTGCTTCACATAAATAATACCCTAATTTGTATTCATTTTTTGCATTGTGAAATGTATACAACCTTGAGGATTATGAAACATTTGTCAAAGGAATTACTTGCAGTAACAAAACACAAAAACATTACACACTCAGTCTTGCTCTGCTGTCTTCTTCCTTGCCACTGTCTCCACCTCTCTGGTCGCTAGAACATCAGCAGCCTAAGGTGCAGACTATTCCCAAATCCTCTTTTCTTCCATACTGAGCATAAGTCATATTGGCAAGGGAAATAAGAGAGGTTTATTGTTTACTTTCAAATGTAGTGGTTGTATTACATATACATAAATACTTTCATATTTATATATGAGGTAAAAATTGTAGACCTTGATGGATCAGTAGTAGCATTAAGCATATGGCAACTTTGCTTTTTCCAGTCAAAACCTCAACATCTTATTTTTTTCCACATTTGAAGGGCTGTCTTGTTGACTGCAACATGCTGCTCCTGCCATGCCTACTGCTGAATGTGTTAGTGCTAGTCACCTTGTGTGTCCATCTTTGGGTGACACATGGTTAACCATTGTACAGCAATACTGTGGCCTTGGAACAGAGTCTGGCCAGACAGATTGCAGCAGGAAACCGCAGGGTTCAAAAAGGAACATCCCCTCAGTTCAGCGAAGGTCAGGCAGAGGCATCAATAGGTTGACAGAGTGTAAAGCGGGGTCTACCAGAGTCGGGGGAGTTGACTGACGGTTTTTGACTCAAGGACATGTCAGTATCACAGGTTAATGATAAAGGCAGCCTTGGTTTGCCATAGGGGATGCCACTTATCATATTCATACAGCTAGCTTCTGTGTGATTTTTTTGCTGCATACATTTGTGTGTGAGTGTCAAAATGGAACAATTTTAAGGCAAATATGAACAGTTTTTCTTCTCTCTTCTGAAAGGAAGGAAAGAGTTTTTCAGATGTAAGGATCACCATTTGCAACTGTGAAATTTCAGTTAGAAATACAGCTTCACTAAACAAACACACAATTAGATAGCACTAAAAAATGTTAATGTTAGTCCAGGCAGTATGTGCATTTTGCTTTGTGTGTTAACCTTTTTGTCCCTGTCCTAATTGCCCCCATTTGATCAGCACAGTTGTGGTTTCAGGCACTTCCTTACCCTCCCTACAGCTCCATTTATCACAAGCAGCAATGGAGACACACAAAGGCACTCAGAGCTTCAAGGTGAATCCCTTGAAATGGCTCAAGTTGTGTTACCTTGTTAAATCAATGTACTTGGTGACAACCAACAGCAATGGAAGTCTCACTAGACAGGATTTTTTAAGGCCCTTTGACATGGAACTGCTTTGGAGGTTGAAAAAACAACCACTAAAAGACCACTTAAGTCAGTCACTTAAAGTTCAGACTCTCATGAGTGTGTGTGTTTTCTTTCTATAGATAAAAGAAGGAAAGTAACTGTGCTATGTTTTGTTTATGGCTAAATGTGTATAGACTTTAAGCCAAGTAATGCATATTTATCAATCAAACCTACAACAGAGGTGTCAAATCCTCCAATTTATTTTAAAAAAGAGTTTGAAAATAAGTTTCAGTGCCTGTTCCCTGTAGAACTCTTTGATCCAGTTAGTGCTGGATGAGAACTAAAGCGGACTCATTTTGGATACGTGTTTCACGCGCCAAACTAAGTTGTGTAAACAAGTGTGTCTTTTAGGAATAGGTGCAGAAAGCTACAGCTTTAAGCCGTGTCAACACACCTGCATTCTTCATCTCTCTTTCTCATGCATGTCTGATGTAATGGATTTGCTCCAATTCTTATTAATCCGCCTGCCTAACCACTCAAGCACCCCTAAATGCCAGTCATAGTTTAATTTTATTCTTCAAATTTTTTGTTCCCCGATTTTATGGGGACCAAAATAGCAGCATATACAGTAAGTATATACAGTATATATGTGCTGCTATTTTGCATGTGCAGTAGGCAGGAAGGTCAAAGTATATGCAGTGCAATAGGCAGTAATAGCACATTAGGATCTGAGTGTTTCAAAATAAGCTCAGTGCTGTACAAAACTAAGTTTTATTTTGAAAAGAAATCCCTTTGTTTCATTCCTGTGAGTTTTGTCTCCAGACTTCCCTTCCTGGCTATGTGATTATGTGCCCCACTCTGATTGTTCTCACCTGTGTTCAGTCATCTAATCAATCATCACTGTGAATTTATATATCCCCCGCTTCCCTTTGTTCCCTGACAGATTGTCTTTTTACTCACAGTGGTTAGGCTTTCAAGTTATTCCTGTTGTACCCCATGTTTGGATGCTTTGTCATTAGTTTCCTCATGTGCCACCTCTTGTCTGTTTAGGGAGACTTTTTGTTTGGTTTTTTTTTTTTGCATCTCATCTGCCTCATGCTTGGATTGTTTGGCATGCTGAGTGACCTCCTGTGAATAACTTCTTGCCGGTTAATAAAGTTTTGGATTTTTACATATCTCTGGTGTTGTGTTCCCTGTTTTGGATTTTAAAAAAAAGCTTTTATTTACTCAGGTTTAATACTTGGCTGCTAAAATATAAAATATATAACCTGTCTGCTCAGTGGTTGTTTTTTTCTTTTTCTTTTTCTTTTTTAAACTGAGCAGCAGATATATGTCGAAGTGTATCAATATGAACAATAAATGAAAGGGAAACAAATAACAGGGATTCAGCTATCAATGACTGCATAATTTACATTGTCAAAATGTCTTCAGTGGAAAAAAACCTATTGGACACAATTTCTTTAAACAATCAATATAATCTTTTGAAAAATGTTCAAGGCAATGGTAGATGAAGGGAAAAAAATGATCAGAATCATTCTTTATCTTACTTGTCAATGCCAGGCACTTCAGTTTAAGTGAGGCTATAGATTTGTGTATTTAACCTTGAGTGCATCATGTGGTTAGTCTACTGTGGAATAAGGCACAGGATTTATTTGGCAGTGGAAGAAATTTCTCTTCTGTCCTACAGAAAGGCTCTAGCAAGTCAAATGAGGTGGAATAAAGAGCGACAAAGCCCATATAGGGGGAGGTTGTGATGGATCAATGAGTCAAGCAGTGGACTTTTACCCAGTGGACTGATCTTCTTGTCAAAAGTCACTGCTGACCTATTTATAGACTTAGTTTGCTTATTTTCAGTTTTGTGTGAGTATGGTTTTTATTTTTAACTTATGTATTTGGTTTAGGAAGAGATTGTCATTTCAGTTAAAAAGGGCAATTTCACAAAAGAAACAAGATGTGAAAAAAACCTGAAGGAAAACTGCTCCCATGTGTTATATATTTGCATACTAAGCCAGTTCCTGTCAAAAATATTAACAACTGTTCCATTCTGCTGAGCCCATGTCCCAGTGGGACAGTGATATAGAGCTCTACCGTCATTTACTGTATATTTTTATTTATGCCTTTGGTTTTCCTACTCTGACATGAAAGATGGAAAAGGAGGTCATATTAACTAAGTTTTGCAATTTTTGTGGATGAATATTTACAGAATGGTTTAGACAGATATTGCATATTTATATTGCCAGTTATTCAAGCTGTTTTAGTACCACTATGGTTTCCCTAGCTTTAAAGCATTTCTGTGTTTTGTAGGAAGCCATGGACAATAAAAACTCACAGCCCTGAGTTGTACAACAGGTGATAAATTTTCTGTCCAAGATTCCCCCAGCTTAAATGATTTTAGGACTTAAAAGCTGGCAATAAATACAAATTTGGCATTATGCTTTATAATCAATATCCTCAGTTTTAATCTGTTCTTCTCATTCAGTGTGGTAAATGAAAACCTGAATGTTTGAAAGTGTTGAAAGTCATTTAAAAAGATTTGAATAACTGGCTCTTTCTTTGTATGTCCTTTTAAGCATCTTTGTTTTTGTTGTGACAGCCAGTGGGCTGGCCTTGCTTTCCTGTTTTCTTGTTGCCTGCCTCTTTCAGGTAAACCGAAAATCATACTTTTTAATACTTTGAGTAAACCCAACGCAGATGGTCTCCTCATCTTTGCGAACAGTTTCCCTGTTTAAAAAGAAAACATGGCTTTCCTGAATTTATTTAACGTCTTTGAATTTCTATATTATATTCTATATTATTATTCTATATTCTGTATTTTTAACTGTACATCCATAAGGTCTAGCTTTGCATTCACAGGCTGTCATATTGTCTGTCTGTCATCCTCAGCATGTCATCCAGGTTTCTACAAGGCATATGCTGGAAACATCAAATGTTCAAAGTGCCCTCCGCATAGTTTCAGCTATGGAGACGGGGCTGCTATCTGCCGCTGTGAAAAGGGCTTCTTCAGGGCTGAAAAGGATCCTCCAACTATGGCTTGTACACGTAAGTATACCATAAAATAGTGCTTGCTTGCACCATCCTCAACCATGTGATTTGATGGTAAAATTAACACCTTTCACCATTAACTTTTAACAGATGGTCCTAACATTTACAAGTTTGAAATTTGAAACAAAAGCTCACTTTATTGCAGAACTCACAAAATTAACACCTATTAGTCATTCATCTGAAAAAATAGGTGTGAAAATAAGCCCGTGCATACAGAAGATGCTACCACCAAACTTGAGATGTGTGCAGGAACACAAAATAGATCATGTGACTGAAGGGCAGCCTGGTTTATATACAGTCATAATGGCAGGGTCGCGTTAAAATGATAAGTGACACCAAGTGGAAATGAAACTTTTCATCACTGCGAGATGCCAAAAACAAGCTAAACTTTAGCGTTAGTAAACTAGGACAAGGTGGCACTTTTACTTTGGCATCAGTCATCACGAGTCTGTTGAAATATGATGACAGACAGTTTGATAGATGAGGTCAGGCAGGAATCTCCTTGGATTGTGATATTCACAAATGACACTGTGATGTGCTGTGATGTGATGGGGAGGAGGTGGAAGAGAGCCTGGAGTGGTGGAGGTATGCACTGGAGATAAGAGGAATGAAAGTCAGTAGAAGCAAGACAGAATACATGTGTGTGAATGAGAGGGGGCAGGTGGAATAGTGAAGATGGAAAGAGCAGAGGTAGTGAAGGTGAATGAATTTAAATACTTGGGGTCAACCATCCATAGCAACTGACAGTGTTCAAGAGAGGTGAAGAAGAGGAAGGAGGGTGGAGCTGGTGGAGATGAGTGTCAGGGGTGCTTTGTGACAGAAGGATAGCAGCAAGAGTGAAAGGGAAAGTTTACTAGACAGTTTACCTGCTATGATGTATGGTTTGGAGATGGTGGGACTGACGAAAAGCCAGGAAGCAGAGCTGGAGGTGGCAGAATTGAAGTTGCTGAGATTTTTGCAGGAAGTGACCAGGGTGAGCAGGATTAGAAATGAGTACATTAGAGGGACAGCTCAGGTTGAGTGGTTTGGAGATAATGTCAGAGAGGTAAGGTTGAGATGGTTTGGATATGTGCAAAGGAGGGATGGTGGATATACTGGGCAAAGGATGTTGAAGGTGGAGCTGTCAGGCAGGAGGAGAAGAGGAAGACCACACATAAGGCTTTTGGATAAAGTGAAATAGGACATTTGGAAGGTTGATGTGACAGAAGAGGATGCAAAAGGTAGGTTAAGATGGAGGCAGATGAACCACTGTGGTGACTCCTAACTGGAGCAGCCAAAAGAAGAAGAAGAAGGTTTAATGTACTTTATTGATTATTACTATGTTATCTTGCTTTTTACATCTACTGGATTTTGGATTTTTGCAGAAATTTTACATTGTACTCCATACCAATTATTTTCAAGGTTTAGTTATTTAAGGTAACAAACCAGCCACAGGGGCCCACAAGCCAGTGGGCCCCTGTGGCTGGTTTGTGGCTGGTTTGTTACTACAGTGCTGTTAGTCACCAATTTGGATGTGAACAAATATATGGAAGAACTTTAAATCTGCAATCACTGTCACTGTTATATTAATGGGGAGATTGAAATCATCATTTTGTAATTTGGTCTGATGAAACCTGAATTAATTCATTGTAAAGTCACATTAAAAACACTGTTTCTATACTTGTGTATACCAGACAGTCTGGTAAGTTATTACTTTGTCTATAGAGCTGGTGGATTACTCCAGTGTTCTCACAGAATTTGCTGTGGCCGTAAATCCAGTCTCATCCTCAGGACTTATCTGGTGTGAAACTGAACATTAGAGATTCTCTGGATGAATTACATGGCTTTTGTTCAGCTGCCTCGTCTTCATTGATGATTCACTGACTGTCATTACGACTTCATATTTGCATTAAATTACAGTTTAACCGGACTAATTCTCCTTTAATTAAAAAGCCATTTAGCTGTCACTGAGATAGACGGGGGCCACGTCTGAGAGCTCTCCAGGGTGGAAGAGTGTATTTGTCTTTTACAGCAAGACAAAGCCAAGTCATTGTGGAGATACTGTTAGTTTACATTGTCCTGCAAGATGCAGGATTTGCAGGGGAAATCTCTAGAAAGGCTTCAGTCCTGTATCTAATGTTTTTATCTCTAAATTTAGATGACTAAATATACTCAATTAAACCAGTAAGCTTTTCAGTTTATGGTCTTTTATTTGTTGGACAACTACTTCAGTGTTAGCAGTGAACTGTATGCTTACCTAAGTCCTAAAACCATGAGCTGATCAAACAAGTGACACAATATAACTTCTTAAACTCTTTACCACCAAAATATGAAATTACTTTAGTGGCCATAAGTAATATATTTATGGTGTTTATTGACCACTTTTATGTGTAATGTGACATTATATACTAGTCACAGCAGCAATAAGATACTTTACCCTAAATGTTAAGTAATAAGTTCATTCTGAAGATTTTTTTTATGTTAAATGTTGATATATGGATACTTATTTAAGACAACTACATACCTTCCGCTACATACAAATTTCTAATTTAGTGCAGTCTTCAATGGCCTTTAAATAGGTGCTAATTTGTTGCTTAACATTACCTTTGCTTCAAGTACAAACACAGTGTAAAAAGACCTTGTGTGGGTGTCACAAACTTACAAACTAAGAGGAGAAGGCTCGTGTACCACATTTGCTTTTGTGAGCTGTGGGCTGTGTTTGCTCATATAATCCATTTTAAACAGAGGCCAAAACATAAACTATGTGCTTGATGTTGAAGACAATAGAGATTAAAGACCATAGGCCTCAGAGGAAGGTAATGGTAGAGAGGAAGAAAGAGGAGATGTAACAGGAGGGGAGATAAAGGTAAAGGAAAAGTGCAAAGGCTGAATGGAGTAGACAGTGAAGAGAGAAAGGAAGGAGGTGCTGATACCAATCTCCCCCTAGAATAGGAGTTGATTGATGGCAGTGGGGTTGCGCTGCAGGAGGGGAGGTGGGTGGATTCTCCTCGATGGAGAGAATAGAGGAGGTGAGATAATGGCTGATAGCAGCAGAAAGAGATAAAGGAAGAGAATGGACACACGCTGACAGAAGTGGAGGAGCAGTAGGAGGAGCTTCCCTGTCTGCAGAGATTTTAGCAATGGTGGGGAGAGAGGGATGGTGGAGGAAAGGGAAACATCCCATTGTCCTGGCAGACAGTGAGCTTGGCAGGACGGGAGTGTTCAAATCCCCCAGGCCTTTTATAACTCCACCCTGTTGACAGCTGGCTGTATGCTATTGCACAATGCTTACCCTTACATACAAACACACACATCCAGGGAGCACAGCACAGGTGAGGAATGCATTCTAAGAGTCAATACAACAGGATGTTAAGTTACCTGTGTGAAATATATTTTTAAAATATAAGCTGTGCTGACATTTGTGCAAAAAATTTAGTGTTAAGTTGTAAGACCAAAAACTGGTTGATTCAAATGCAAAACGCTGACCTTGGAGTCCAAGATTTAAAGATTTATTTTATGTAGAGAGGTGGATCCCAGATGAGTAGGAGAGGATTGACAACAGGAGGCTGATGCTGCAGGAGACAGTGGAGAGTGGGAGCTAGAATTTGTAGCTGGAGGTGTAGAAGCTGAGGACTCAGTTTATTAAAAATTAGGCTAACTGGTAGCTGGTTGACATACAGTATACTGAAGGTCAGGAGCACAAAGACAACATACAATCATTTCTCTGGAGTTTCAACAAAGAGCAAACTGCTAGAGAGGAGCCTGAATGCTGTCTACTGCAGTAGCTTAGTTGACAGCTTGGCAAGGGATGGATGACAAGGCCAGTGTATATATACTACAAGTGTTGATTGAATAATGAGCCACAAGTGTGGCATCCAGCTCAGTGGAAAGCCACGCCTCCAGGGATCACAGAGAAAAGGCGTACACAAACACAGAAAGAACAAGCGGAAAGGAGAAGGGAAAACACAAGGCAACAGCAAGCCAGCACTGAAAGCACGAGGGGACCATGGCATTTAGAGAAACACTTTAGCTGCTTTTAACCTCAGACAGCAATTTTGGGTGATGTGTTTCATACAGTAATAGGAAGTCATTCTAACATCAGTATGCAGGATTATTGTTTCTTTCCTTCTGTGTAGTAAGATGGGTGGCTTGGCTACTACAAAGGACTGCTTTGATTGAATTAAGTATTTCCAAATTCAGCAGAAGAATAAGATTTGGGTGACTCCACCTCCAGCATCATTGTTAAACATAGCACCATATCTGGTGATAGAATGCAATCTCCAGTGTCTAGACTGTGGCTGATGGAAACTCAGTTTGCCTGGATTACTTGGTAGGATAGTGTTGAACTGTGCAACTGTGGGTCTGAAAAACAAAATGACAAAACTGCAACTATATTTTCAATTCACAAAATTCATTATTGCATTTGGATATATCTCTGAATCCCTTAGTTTATGATTGTAGGTTAATAGACAATATTGTACTATAGAGCAGTGCCCTCAACTTTAGCAAGGCAGTCATTAAAATGCTAAATTCTTTCTTTCTATTAAAATCCATTAGTAAACAGAAACAAGTTGTTTTTGTACCTGAACCTGACCAACTCTTTACCCATCCATCCATCCATCGATCCATCCATGCATCCATCTTCTTCCGCTTATCCAATTTAAAGGGCAGAGTACATCCTTGACAGGTCACCAGGCTATTGCAGGACTAACACAGAGAGGCAGATGACCATTCACGCTCACATTGACACCTACAGCCAATTTAGAATTGCCAGTTAACCTAACCTTCTGCATGTCTTTGGAGTGTAGGAGGAAACTGGGGTACCTGCAGAAGGCCCACGCAGACACGGGGAGAACATGTAGGAGCTTACTGGGCTGCTGGATTCCATTTAATATTTATAAGGTTAATCAGTGTGATAGGTAAAAGAAATGTCAAAGGTCAAGGTAAAATGCAACTTTAGCATAAATCTAATTTCTTTAGGAGCTGAATTAGTTGAAAGATCTTTTTCGAAATTTGTGTTGTTACTCACTATAACAGGTATGATGAGTGGAAGAAATTAAAGACTAATAGCAAAAGTCAAAAATGACCACTACAGGAGCTAACTTGTTTGCTGGATTTTTTCCAAACTTTGGGTAGTTAAACCTAGGATGGGTAGAAGATCTGATAATATTTATGAGATTGTAGGGTCAAAGGTCATGTTCACACAGGGTCAGATTTAACGGGGAGGAATACTGGCTAAGTTCTGGGCATTTCATTAATAGTAGCTCTGAAAAGCACTGACCTTTATGTATTTCTGAGGGGATTGACCAACACTGTATTGTAGAATTTAATTCATTGATTTGCTGATTTGTTTCTGTGAATCTTAATCTGTGGGACGATCTACTGTTGTAAATTTACACAGCAAATTGTTTATCCTTTTTTTCCTTAACATCAGCTGAACATATTTCTATTGAAAATTTGTTGTTAGTTTTATTTATAAGTTTGTTACATTTTTTGCAGGTCCTCCATCTCCACCGCGAAATTTGATGTTTAACCTGAACGACACCTGTCTGATGCTGGAGTGGTCACCCCCCAGCGACACGGGGGGTCGCAGGGACCTAACCTACAATGTCCAGTGCAAACGTTGTGGCCCTGAGCCCAACCAATGCCAGCTGTGTGAGGAGGAGCTTCGCTTCCTGCCACGGCCTTTAGGTCTAACCAACGCCACTGTCACCGTCATGGACTTCTCTGCACATGCCAACTACACTTTTGAGATCGAGTCACTTAATGGTGTGTCAGACATGAGCTCCTTCCCTCGACAGGTAGCCATCATCACTGTCAGCACTGATCAGGGTGGTAAGTATTATTTTTTTGGGTATTTCTATTATTTGTACTCAAGCACACAATCTGTAAAATGTGGATTCTGCTTCGTTGGTTGAGAAAATCTTGATCTTTCCCATTATACCCAATCATATCACAACATAAAGTTTTGGATAACTCAATCCTGTTTGTTGGTACTTTCACACTAACGTAAACCTCCAGCTGTCACCTAATGGTTGTATATGATAAATATAAATGTAAAATGCAATTCAATTTTTTTGATTTTTTTTTTTTAATTATGCAAGTTGCCCGACACAAGGCCCGAAAGGCCACTCAAAAGGTGAGGGCTAAAAGTAGTGAAAGAGAAGAACTGCAGTGTAAGAGCATAGGATATTATGAGGAAGAGAGATGAGTGTTTATGTTACGTATAACTGTGCCAAATCATAGCTATAGGGGAAGCAGGATGCAGGTAACGAGTTCCAAAGTGAGGTGGTGCGTGGACAGAAACTAGAAGAGTACCTCACGGTATTGGCTTTAGGAACAGAGACTGCATATGGATGCAAACGAGCAGAGAAATGTGTGAAGCGGACCTTGGTATGGTCTGGTGGAACTAAAGCAGAAACGCCATTGGCGCATTGGCGCACCTTCCATGATAGAACCTATAGAATAGGGACAGAGATGTGACAGAGCGACCGAGCAATAAAAGTTCTAGAGATGGGGCCAAATCTGGTCCCACCAAATTGATAACACGCCGCTGGATTCTGTCTAACAGGGCCAGATGACAGGATGGGGCCCCAGCCCAGATATGGCTACAGTACTCCATGACAGGGCATATTGTGGACTTATACAAATAGAGAATAGCAGCAGGAGGGAGATAATGCCATGCGCAGTACAAACAATCTAGGCGTTGAGAGGCTTTTTTGGCAACACCACGTATGTACTTGTCCCAGGAAAGTTTTCAGGTGATATCAAGTCCGAGTAGCCGGATGTCAGGAACTTCCCGTAGAGGTGACGAATTCATTGACAAGGAAGAAAGTTGTGGAG
>VUQH01002613.1:0-12189 GCA_015106775.1 Etroplus canarensis
GTGATGATTTGGCATTGTTTTGCAGCTACAGGAGTGGAACTTGAATTCCTTAACCTGACATGAACCTCTCTGTATGCCAAAGTATTCAAAAGTCATATGTCAAATCTATCCAACAACTTGGTCATGCAACAGTACCATGATTCCAAGCACACCACCAAATGTACAAAAGAATGAAAACGAAAAGAATCAAGGTTTTGCAATGGCCCAGTCAACGTCCAGACCTCACCCAAGCTGAAATGTTGTGCAGGATTATAAGAGAGTTGTGTATGAAGGAATCCTCACAAACCTTAATGAACTTTAACAACATTGTAAAGAAAAGTGGGCCAAAAAAATTTCTCCACAGCAATTTGAGAGACTGATAAAGTTGTACAGAAAACAGCTTTGAGTTATTGCTGCTAAAAGTAGCTCTACAATGTATGTTAATCATGAGGTGCACTTAATTTTTCACAGGATTGCATAGTCCTATGAAAACTTTTTCTCACATGACTTTATGTGTGACCAGAAGATCTGTTTTCTTCCTATAGGAGTGGTTGTTGTTGCTGGTCCTTGCTGTTACAAATTTTTATCACATGATGCTTGATAATACCCCAAACTGTTGCATGCACAGCACCTTAACAAATAATTAATATTCAAAACAAAATTTATTTTGTGCACAGTAACAAAAACAACTGAAGTAGTCAAATGAATGAATGTCTTGAGCTCATTTAAAAATGTAATTTGGTTTGATTTTTTTATTTGCCTTTCAATGAAAATTGGATTTAAAATTGTGCAAAGAAAGCTGCCGCATAGATGAGAATAAAAGATGGATGCTTACATAAGTAAATGTTTTCATGGCTGCTCGTCAAAGGAGCGACGAGGGAACCTGTTTATTTGCCTAAGCTCCTTTGCTTTTTGCACAATAGCCTGTGAATTCATTACAATACTAATGTTGAGATTTCAGAGTTTTTTGCTAATCAGTAACAAACGGTTTCTTCATTTTTGGGGACAGCAAATCAATTCACAAAAGACATAGTGGGGTACACTTTGCCTATTGTGAAAAGCAGATGCAAGTTTTTGGACTCTTTAACCCTATTGAAACAAAAGTTATGATCTAAATATCATACATAGCAGTATACCAAGTTCTGCTGACTTAAAAAAGTAAAAAAACAAAGGTATTGGCTCATTGCTTCAAACAGACTTTCTAAAGTACCTCACTGGCCATAGTTAGTGCAGGTGTGTTCTCGGTCTTCCAAACTAAACAAAGTAGAACAGGTCAGGTTCAACCCAAACACTAAAATTCTCATCCAAGCTCAGCGTGTTGTATGACATGATAGCTGAGACCGTCAACAGCTATTGTTTTTTCTGTAAATGTATTGCTATCTCTGCAATATCTTCAGTTTTGCCTATGGCCCACTGAGAGTTGACATCTCCTGCATTGTCTGTGTGTGCGACCTTGACTTAGGTGCTTCAAGTACTAGAGCCTCTGTAAGCAGGTTATCACCAACAAAAGAGATCAGGCCTCAAAGTGGGGGCCAGAACTAGAACCTTATGCATTATATTTTTATATATTTATATGTTTTGATTCCAAGGAGCCAGGCTTTCTTGTCACATTTGAAGGTGGTCTTGAGCAATAGTTCTCCAGGCTTTTTGAAGGTCTTTCAAAGTTTTTCTTTGGGCACTGGCTGTATTTTTCCTTATTTTCAGTCTACCAAAGTTAAGCCACTTAACACTGACCTATGAGTCATTAAGAAAGATAGCATCATTTGTTGCTTTGTTGCTAACAACCTGTCACAAAACACGTCATTGGTTCTTTTATTTGGTTTGGTTTTTTTGGTTGGATTTACATCAAAAAGACAGTTTGACAGGCCCAAAATAGTATTTTGGCACTAACAAGTGATTCCCAAAGAGCTATTAGCCAAAGGAAAAAAACAAACAAACTAGCATTTCTTGGCACAGTTTAGATTGTGTCCTTAAAAATGTGGGAGGCCTTAAAAAAAGCTATAGCAGATGAACAGCATCTGAAAGTCATGTCATTAAGATATCAGAAAACATACAGCAAAGATCAGACACAGGACCTGAGAGATGCATTTAGCTTTCAGGTTCACCAAAGCCTCATCAGAAGTGGTCTCAGTGGAAGGGTGGCTGTCAAGAAGCCATTTTTAAGGAAGACCAACAGGGAGAAAAGGCTGAGATATGCCAAATGACACAAGAACTGGACTGAAAATCAGTGGCAGCAGGTCTCGTGGAGTGATGAATTCAAGTTTGAAACTCCTGGTTCAGTAAGTACACAGGAGATCAGGAGAGAGGCACAGGCATCTGTAAAACATGGTGGAGGTACTGTACTCGTTTGGCTTAATTTCAGCCAGTGGTGTTCAGGAGCTTCATCCAAATTGATGGAATGATGAACGCAGAAAAGAACTGTCAGATTTTGATGCAACATATATGCAACACCATATGTAAAGTGTCTTATTGGCAACTGCTTAATTTTTCAGCATTACAACCCATCCCAAACACACTGCCAATGCAGTAAAAGCCTACCTGGATAGAAAAACACACAGCAGAACACTATCAGTCATGGATTGCCATTCCAAGAACCTGGAGCTCAAGATTATCAACGCTGTGTGGGATCATCTTGAGAGAGAACAGAACAAAAGGCAGCCAACATCCAAAGAAAATCTTTGAAATGTCCTTTAAGCAGTCTGGAGAACTCCTGAGAACTACTTAAAGAAATGACAAGGAAGCTTGCCTAAGAGGGTTAAGGCTACAGCGGAGACCAGAGGTGGTCATACCAAATAATGACTTTGGTCAGAATTGTGCAAACTCAGTTTTTGCTTGATGCACTGCATTTTCATGCACATGCACATGTTTTAATAAATCATACCAATTTCCCATTTTCCAAGGAAAATATAAAGAAATGAGACTCAAAACTGTTTAACAGTACTGTTTATATTGATTGCTTGATTGAAATTTTAGCCTACTATTTTTGACACAAATTTCACTGTAAAACAAACTAATCAACTAAAAAAATATGTTTTGTATTAGGTTTCACATTTGGTAAACATAATAATATACTAAACTAAGATCGTCAAAACAGAAAACCTGTTGTGTGCATGTTTGCATAGTGATGTTATCATTCAGCTCAAAACAATTTTATATTCACAGGGCTGCTTGGATGGCTGTAGGCTCTTTATCTGGCAAGAGAACAACACACACATACAAAAGGACATGGACAGAATTGAAATGATGTCTGATGTGCTGTGTTTGAATCTATAATTCACTTAGTTCACTAGTTACAATTTTATACTTTTTTATGTGTTGCTTTACAGTCTTCATAAAAACATATGCATGCACAGCAAAAATCATCATCCATGAAAGCTATTGATGGAACAACTTTAGATGAAGTTTTTAAATCAGGGAAGTATGAATTTACTCCTTTAGAGTCAGAAGATAAATCTGTACAATCCAACACTATTGTGACATTAGACATAAATAACAAGACATGCCTTACAAGTTATCTTTTCCAGGTCATAAAAGCTGCATCATAATTCAGTGATATTAGTGTTATTTTACTGTTGTGGCTGACCAACATAGATCTCATATCCAAATTGCTAATGAGTTCCTCTTTGAGATTTTCAAGGCCAACATGTATAGTTTACATGAAATAACACAGAGGAATTATAAAAAGCTACTATTAAACAATTAAATAAAAGGCATTCATATGAAGTTACTTTGTGAACATCAAACATATATATATATATTAATTTTTTGAAACAGGTTATTATTAGTGTTAATAAAGCACATGGTTTAATAAATTTTCAAAAAGAGAATTAACATAATTACAACTTTAATCTCAGTGTAATATGGTGTTGAATAAATAACGATTTAACGATTTATTTATTTATTTGTCTCAATTACTATTGCTTTATTTCTGTTAAAAACAAAAAAAAAAAACAGTATTTTTTTGGCTGCTGTGAAAAAAGTCTGGGCTCTTATTGCTGAGTTCTGTTCAAGTCCTTCCAAAATCCTGAATCTGCCTTATTGCCTTAATGAAAAACACGAAAAAAAAATCACTCAGGCTCTTTATAGAAATGGCTAGACAAGGCTAATTAGTTTAGCAATTAAAGAGAATAAATACAAAATATCTTCAATTAGTATCCTTTATGAACTCATGCTAAATGACACATGATTTTCAGTTTTAACAACAAAAATCATTTATATTTCCTATCTCTGTGCATTGTCACCCATTTAGAAATTAGGTAATTTTGCTATTATTAGTATTAGTATTATTAGTAGTATTGTTGTTGTTGTTTGTTTTTATTTAAGAACTTAAAGTTTGTGTAGGCATGATATCTTGAATAGATATCTCACCTAGTTTAAGATTTTCTCATGTAAGGATTTTCTGATTTTTTTCTAAAAATTATGAAAGAAAAATGCAAGAAATTGTGGGAATTTAACCCATTGTTAATACTTATGATTTGTTTTTAGGAAAATGTACAAGCTTTTGCTGATCCTGATGATACTTTAAAAATTCAGCCCGGACCCTTTTTTTAGTGTTAGTCATTGATAAAATTGTGGGGTGTGGGGCACACATTCTTTTAAGCTTCTGAATTGAGGCATGATCAAAAAAAAAGTTTGGTAAACACTGATTTAATATGTGTTAAAAAAAAAACAATTATAACTGCATTTTCTTTTCGTTGACAAGTGTCCACTATCATCCACATCCTTCAATAAGGTTAGAGCAAAAGGTCAGTACAGCTTGTATGGAGATAGTGTCTAAAATAAAACTAATAAGGCTTTCCATTATTGACTAATCTACTTTTTTCATGATATATGAATTAATCACTTAAATTAAACAATGATGAAGTAATAAAATGGAGTTAAATTCACAATTTATTGGAAACAATTGCGATATTTTCATATTTGTCCAACTGACAGTCTTAAAAAAAAAATCTTTTACAAGGTGGAACCAGAATGTTTGCAATTTTTGCTTTTAATTTTTTGTTTGTTTATTTTTTATTTTTTATTCATTATCTTTTATGTTTTGACAATGCAATTTGTTAAGGTTAGGAAAAGCCTGTGGTCTGCTTCCTTGGGAACTTGGGAACACCAGTTTTGCTTACATTTTGTCAACCGCAGATAAAAGTCTAGGACTCCAGTGCAAGTTAATTCTTTGTTTACTACAATATATCTACCTCTTTTCAACCCTGGCAATTACTGTCTCCTTACAGTGTGCTGTGTGTAATCATAAAGTGGTTTTGTTAACCTCCTGTCAGTAATGCCTATCAGTAAAGGCAGAGCACCTGCACAGAAACAAAAAAATTGACCCCTTTGAGAGGTGAAGTACAAGAGGGACATGTCTACAGGTTTCTCGGCAGAGTTTTGTCAGAACAACAGCTGGCCGCTGTTGGAATTCTGCACCTCGATGCACCAACCAGCTTCTTCACCTGGATTAGGGCTTTACCTTCCATCTGTTGCAGGTCAGCTTACATTTAAGCCCTGCCATATCGCAGGTTTAAACCCGGCCAACAGTCCCAGCAGGCAGCATCTTGTCTCAGTGACACAAGGTTAATTTTTTTTTTCAGCTAAATTCAGTCAGGCAACACTAAAGTGTAAAAACGATCTTAGTCCTACTTGCTAAAGCTCAGGAACTTGTGTTTAACATACATTTTGTCAAAATTTCTGTTCCAGTGTGCGTGTCATTCACAAATGAAAGCCAATTAGCATCTCAGAAGCAGTTTAACTGATAAGTAGATAGGTATATCAGTAACAGGAAGCAACATTTTTGTCATCATACACAGAAAGATTAACTTGCACAATATATAAAAATATAAGTGAAATATTTGATAGTATTGAAAGCCATATTATCTCATTTTAAATTGAGAACATTCTCAGGAGACTGTGGGGGCAGGGCTGTATGGGTAAGTCAAAGAAGAGTAAATAGATAGTGAGATTCCAGTGCTGGCTCTGGCCTTTCAGGATTAGACAGGCAGCTGACTAAGCGGTTTGCAGAGGAATGGGCTTTAAGGCTTTTAACACTTTGTGCTGCGGATAACGTCAACATCATCTTACGGATTTCCTGGAAGCTTACAGGTATTTAACAATGGTATTTAAGAAGGCTCAGAAGTGATATCTTGTGACAGGTAAAATAAAGCTCTGAGTGATGATTAAGTCTTAACAATAGCTCTCTGCTTATTTTCGAGTGTGTTTACTGTTAAAGAAAATAAATAGTAAGGGACAGCCTTATTCAGCTGCATGAATTAAGATTACAAAGACATATGGATCAGAAAAATAATCTATAGCTTACTACAATATAGATACTTAGGTTTGATGTGGATCTTAAGGTTTTATGTGAACTAGCTGGATGTCTTAATTATAGTATTATGGCTGTGGTGTTATATTGTTTGTGTTGTCTTTTGTGTGTAAAGAAACTGAGGACAAACTGGAGAATATAAATGCCCTGCATTGCTGAAGCAGTTTCCTTACATCTATCTGCCCTTGCACCTTGAGTTTTGATCAGGAATTTTTAAATTGGGATCCATAATAAAACTATAGAATTGCTAACATACCTTTCTTAATGGTAGCATCTTCAATATAAGGTAATATGACTGTGTGAACAATTAACCCTCACAATTATAATGGTACATCCAATTGGCTATCCCAGTGCTACTCCATTGTAATGGTAGCATAGGGCATCATCCACTTCAAGTATGAAGCAACATCTTCAAGATCCCAGTGGATCCAGGCATAAAGGCATTAATCTCTCTTTTCATTGATCTAGTTATTACTGGTCTTGGACCAGTGGGTCCTCATTTATTGAGCACCACTGTCTTATTTCTCGAACATATTCATTCTTTTGAGAAGCACACCCCCTCTCACTTCACCTCAATTAATGTAATTCTCTGGGAGCTCACTGGAGTGCTGATTGGAATGAAGAACCGCATTCAGAATACATGCCTGTGAGGGGATGATAACACCAGATCATTAACAAGACAGAGCTGCAACTGTTTACCCATGGATAGCATTCTTCATCTTAATGTGCCCCTGTCTATTCATGTTTCCCTGCATATTTGCTGCTGAAGACACGTGCCATAAATTTCCGAGCTTGTCATTAAAAAATGCAATTTGACAAAATAACTTTACTTAAATATTAACATTTATTATTGTTGAGCAATCATGTGCACTGTTGTGAGGATTTTTCTACAGGGACTGGTTAGGAAGCCTGACTGCAATCCATAATCTGCTGAAGTTGCAGTCAAGGAGCTTTACCGACAAGGGATTATAATTTCCTGATTGGGTTAAAGTGTCAACAGCAATGGGGTCGGACATAATAGCCTGTATGTAATAGCCATACAATGTAGGTCGACAGATGGAGTCTGAGCCTGTGATAAGTCTACTTTCTCCTAGGCGTCTTACCATGTCATGCGACACACACATAAACCACTCTGTCTCAAAGCACTCAGCACTGGCTTGATCAATTTGAGTTGAAGAATACAAATGATTAAGTATGGCTGGAGGCAGCATGAAGCACAGCAGGCTCTGGTGCAGCTCTCTGAATTTAGACAAACCCTCATCACAGCCAGTTCTGGCATCACTTGGTTACAGATGGTATCATCAAATCCCTAGTCTGAACTTTGACCTCAGAGCAAATAAAATGAAACTGAGCAAAGTGAAGCTAACCCATAACTCTAATTTCATGATGATGCTGCTGTCCAGTTATCAGGGAAAAATTGTCAGTGGTAGGTGGCCACAATGGCAACATGTTACCCCATAATTAACTGTCAGCCACGATATCACTAATTCCTTCCCTTCTCTCTACACTATCAATCTGTCACATGTAATATGGCCCACTGAACTGGCTGAAGTACAAAGGTGCTTTTTTATGTCTTTAATAGATAGGGAAAATCACAGAGAGACAGGAATTTTAAGGCAATGGAGGGGGAACGACATGCAGCAAAGGGACCAGAATCAAACTTGAGCTACTACAATGAGGATTATGGCTTAATTCATACCTCCGGAATGAAGAGCCTATGCTATGTAGAGTCTAGTGGCAGATGCTGTTGCCTGTATTTAGCCGCTGTGCCTCTGGCTGCAAACATGAAACATATAGTTACATTTCTAGGGAGGTGCACATCAGGTTATGACATAGGGTTTTAGTTTGTGGTTATGATGTACCTACAGCGTTGATTCAGCTCAGAAGCATAAATCCACTGTTAGCCTCAGCACAAGGGTTGCAACCTCTGTCAGTTGAGGTATGGGGTGCCCTAAAGATACATTTAGAACAAGAGGTGACACTGCATAACATTGGCAACATTCACTGTATTGTAATAAGAGTCATCACTCATAGACAGGAGTTCCCTAAAGACATGTCTAAAGATTACTGCAAATTAAATATGAAAGGTTTTTTTTCCATTGTCCATTTGTGTCTTTGCATTTTTTATCTTTGGGATACAATCCAACCATTTTGGCTTTATTGTAGGCAACAATGTCTTTTAAGCAATGATTAGATTTTTCATTAAAATCTTTAATAATTCTTAAACTTTTGTACAATCAACATTTCAGAATTATTGTCATCAATATATGTCATTGATATGCTTGCATGTTCTTTAAATTTTCTTTTTGTTTATTCATTAGGGAATTCTGCTGTGACACTGTTGGTTAATAACGGCAATGCTGGTAGAAAGGACCAACTCACACTAACCGTTGGAATTGAGATTAAATACTTTTGTTCTTTGTTAGTTTTTTCTGTCTTGTGCAGATTAGATTTCTATTTCCAGTTCATTGATGATGCATTGTCTATATTTTATCCAAAAACACTGTGTGAGCCCAGTGTCACCTAAAATACATGCATCACACTTGCCAAATTTAATCTTTGATTGCCTTACTGCTGTTGCTCCACCCTGTACTGTTTTAAATCACACAGCGAATTCAGATTTGATGCATGAAAAAGGCTTTTTTACCAGAGCAAACCACAGATGTGCTCAGCATATGTAGCTATGACACAGCATGTCTTGGATTACTGAGAAATGCTGTTAATTCTACTCGACACTGTGTCCCTTCACTTCATATCAGGGAGACAGCATTGACTGATTGATTGTCTGCAAGGTGAGGTCTGGAAATGGTGTTCAGCATTCCACAGCATACACCATGGGGTTGTAGCGCAAGATGTATGTAGATTACTGGAATGATTTGGCCTTTGATTTTCTACCTGGGATCGGTACTTTTTCGTCTATAAATAGGTCTCATAGAAAGCTGTGTATTTACAAGAGCTACTTGCATTTAAAATACCTTTTGAAGCTCTGTGTTGACAAGTGAAAGATGCAGAATTTAAAATTGCCTGCACATACTCTGTTCCTTGTAACCTCTATTCATCTTTAGTCTGTTCATGAATATTGCAGCAGGATACATACTCTCTGCTCCTTTCTGTTGTTAGCATTTGTGTCGCATGAGAATGGCATCCTTTTAACACTTGCAATTGCTGAGCTGACCAGCTGCCAAAAAATATACATAACAGCCAAAAGGAAGTGTTTATTTAAACCATGTTCAGACTGCACATATATTATAAAATTGTAGGATTTTGAAGATAAATGTGCATGTTTGAAAAGCAGGAATATTAAAAATTGTGTGTTTCTATTGTCCGCAATTTAGCTGAAGTGTTTCAGTTTTCTACAATATGCCCTGCATTCCCCTATTGACTGAAAACCTGCAAAGTTGAAATCATCATTGTTTAATTTTTTAATACATTTTGCTGTGTCTCTGCATCTCCCTAGGTAACCGATAAGATGGTGGCCAGGGAAGCAACTGGGCACAGCTACCTGGTGGCTTGCTGGCAGCCCATTCTGATCCTGATGCTTGGGACTGTGCTGTCTAGCTCCACAACAGGCTGTCCATCCCGGTGTGAGTGCAATGTTCAAGAGCGCTCTGTGATGTGCCACCGCAAGAAACTCATGACAGTTCCTGAGGGGATTCCTGCAGAAACAAAACTACTGGACCTCAGCAAGAACCGTATCAGAACCATTAACCCAGATGAGTTTACCAACTTTCCCAACCTGGAACATCTGGAACTCAGTGAAAACACAATCTCCACTATTGAACCTGGAGCATTCAACAACCTTTATGGCTTGCGAACATTGGGGCTGCGTAGCAACAAGCTAAAGCTAATCCAGCTGGGTGTGTTCACAGGTCTGAGCAATCTCACACAGCTGGACATAAGCGAGAACAAGATTGTCATCCTGTTGGACTACATGTTCCAGGATTTGTACAACCTCCGATCTTTAGAAGTGGGCGATAATGACCTGGTTTTCATCTCCCATCGAGCTTTTCATGGCTTAAGTAGCCTTGAGCACCTGAGTCTTGAGAAGTGTAACTTGTCTTCTGTGCCAACAGAGGCTTTTACACACCTGCACAGCTTGATCACTCTCAGGCTGCGCCACCTCAATATTAATGTCATACGGGATTATTCGTTTAAACGGCTCTATCGGTTAAAAGTGTTGGAAATAGCGAATTGGCCATATTTGGATACGATGACCCCAAATTGCTTGTATGGATTAAATCTCACCTCCCTGACGATTGCTAATGCCAACCTGACCACAATTCCTTATGTAGCCCTGCGGCACTTGGTGTATTTGCGCTTTCTCAATCTTTCATACAACCCTATTCATACAATTGAAGGGAATAAGCTCCATGATCTTTTGCGCCTGCAGGAATTTCACCTTGTTGGAGGCAGACTGGCAGTGATTGAGCCCTACTCTTTCCGGGGTCTAAACTACCTGAAAATTCTAAATGTGTCTGGGAACTCTCTTAGCACTTTAGAGGAGTCTGCTTTCCATTCAGTTGGCAACCTGGAAACCCTTGCCTTGTACGATAATCCCCTGGCCTGTGACTGCAGACTATTATGGGTTTTCAGAAGACGCTGGAGACTGAACTTCAACAGGCAGCAGCCCACCTGTGCCTCCCCAGAGTTTGTCCAAGGCAAAGAGTTCAAAGACTTTCCAGATGTTCTGCAGCCAAACTACTTCACGTGTCGCAAGTCTAGGATTAGGGATCGTAAACCTCAACAAAAATTTGTTGATGAGGGAGCCATTGTTCATTTTCCTTGCCAGGCAGATGGGGATCCCGCTCCAGTGATCATGTGGCTCTCTCCGCAGAAAAAATTTATCACCACCAAGACGATTGGAAGGCTCTCTGTGTTGCCAGATGGTACTCTTGAGGTGCGCTATGCCCAGATTCAAGACAATGGTACATATGTGTGTATAGCTAGCAATGCAGGTGGAAATGACACCTCTCTTGCTCACCTCCACATTCACAGCTACTCACCTGACTGGCCACACCAGCCTAACAAGACTTTTGCTTTCATATCCAACCAGCCAACAGAAACTGGAGCTAATGGTACAAGAGCCAATGTCCCCTTCCCGTTTGACATAAAGACATTGATTATTGCGACTACAATGGGATTCATCTCTTTTCTTGGTGTTGTCCTGTTTTGCCTGGTACTGCTATTTCTGTGGAGCAGAGGAAAAGGCAACACCAAGCACAACATTGAGATTGAGTATGTGCCACGGAAATCGGACGCTGGCATGAGCAGCACCACAGTGGATGCTCCTCGCAAGTTTAACATGAAAATGATCTAACATAGCTGTGGAATTTATTAATTTTGAACTTGAAAATAAGACAAAAGATTAAAAAAAGACATTTCCTTTCCTCTCTTATAAACCTGTGGATCCTGGTCAGTTAACATAGAGTAATATGTTTTTCCTGACTGATGGACTTGACAAAGGAGGAGTTTCTGACTTTCAAAAGTGAGAGGGAATGAAACCACACCCAGTGTTACATGGCATTGGTGGTTTCCACAAGGCCTGTGGGGGCATTAATTGAAAAAACAGATTTGTCATAGCCAGTTCTTTTTCCTGTGGATTTATAATGAGATAACTATATCAGAAAAGAAAAATAACACATCTTAAAAGTTAAAATGTGAGGGGCAGATCATATTTTGGCCATCTCTGTTTTTGTCTGTATTTTTTAATCAGTTATTTTTTTCCAAGGTTAGATGTTCTGTTATGAATGAGATTTGTATGAGTTGTTGAGCACATTAAACACTGATGATTTTCTAGTACATCTTCATTACTGTATATCACTGTTACAACTGTAAATGCTATGTGCCTCATATGGTCCTTAAAAAAAAAAACAAAAAAAAAAAAAAAAATTTTCCTAAAA
>VUQH01002616.1:5088-23687 GCA_015106775.1 Etroplus canarensis
GAGGAGCACAACAATGCATTTGAGGTGTTGACTTGGCCTCCAAATTCCCCAGATCTCAACACAATTGAGCATCTGTGGGATGTGCTGGACAAGCAAGTCCGATCCATGGAGACAGGACTTAAAGGATCTGCTGCTTACCTCTTGGTGCCAGACACCACAGCACACCTTCAGGGGTCTGGTGGAGTCCATGCCTGGATGGGTCAGGGCTGTTTTGACAGCAAAACTCTTTCTTTTATAAATGGCGTGCACCTCAGTATCAAAGAGACCATAATGATAAAACAGAGCTATAGCATACGCACACACACACACACACACACACACACACACACACACACACACACACACAGCAGGTTACTGGCTATCTGCTCACTCATGATGGGTAAAGATAAAGAAGGATGGAACGACTGAGTAAAAAGAGAGAGAAAGAGGACTGGCACTGGTTAACTTTTCTTTGTCCTCATACTGTATCTATATTCTGGCTGGTCTGTTGTTTCCATATGAGTGCTTTTGTATGCAGTTGAAAAACTCACATTAAATTGTAATTTCAATGAGATGTCCTCGGCACATCAAACATTTTCATTTACATGAGGTGGTTTCTGCTTTTGTTGATGGTAAACAGCAACGACAATTTCAATTATCGCAGACTTGCTTCATCTCGCTTACTGTTTGTCTCTGTTGCCAAGGCAGATATTCTAATAAAACCAAAGCAAATATTGTTTATTATTGGAATCATTTAATTTATTTTCTCTCCTGAGATGGTGTTTGTAGTTTGTTTTTTGCAGTGCTACTGCTTCTTGATCAGCTGTTTATCCACCAATATATGTGTTGCTGCCTGGCTTACATTTTTCTTGAGTTGATTTCATTCTTTGTTTTCCAGGTGAAATTGAAATGGACCAACTTCACCCTGATTTTATTTCTTAGATCATCAGAAAAGATTTAATACACAGCCTCTTGCTTCTGCCTTCATGCCTTTGAGTTCAGTAACATTAGTTCAGCTTTGTTGAACTTTATGAAAGTGTGAAAACAAATTTTCCTGACAGTGCTGACCTGTAAGGAGATCAAGACAAACTGACCAGAATCTAGTGCTGTACAGACACAAAAACACCGTTCAGGGACACTCTTAGAAACTGTATCTGCAAATGAGCCTGCTAACATTTGGTGTGGTGTTTGTGAGAGGAGCAACATGTGTCATTAACAACCTATCTTCCAACCTGGTTCAGATGCATCCCTGCTTTGCATCTGTAAAGAGAGTCCGAGTGATGTTCCTACACTCACCTATGGTCACAAACCCTGGGAAGTGGCATGGCTACAAGCTGAGCTCAGTTGACGTGGTTTGGACATCTGACCAGGATGCCTCCTAGGTGATGTGTTCTGGGTTCATCCTACTGGCAGGAGGTGCCGGGGCAGACCCAGGACACACTGGAGAGATTACATCTCTCTGTTGGCTTGGGAACACCTCCGTGTCCCACCTGGAAGAACTGGAGGAGGTTGTCATGGAGAGGGCGGTGCGGGTGTCTATACTTAGACTGCTGCCCCTGTGACCCAGACCCAGATAAGTGGTGACGGATGGATGAGTGAATTGATATTTGTTGCGCTCATTTCATAGGAGCTCTGTACAGCCTGATTTCACTTGGTACTAAACTGCTGTAAATAACTAACGACAAAATGAACTGATTCAAGCTCTGCTGTAACCACAGGGTAAGCACTAGGACCAACCACCTCAGGCTGGCGTGAGGTCCCCTGATAGTGTGTGTCACAGCTCCACAGATGGTCTGAGCTTTGGTTACACCAAGTTACCAGGAAGTCCCCACCTTGTCACTCTTTTAACTTTCATGGCAGTTTTAAAATTGTTGTTAGACTGAGGAAGCTTGTACTTCTATACTTCTGTAGTGCTTTTCTAGTCTTACTGATCACTTAAAGCTCTTTACATACACTACCAGTTAAAAGTTTGGACATGCTTAGCCATAGTGAAGTATGGCCAAGCGTGTCCAAACTTTTGACTGGTAGTGTATATTTGTAGATGACACAGCAAACTGTGTTCACAGACCCCCATTTCTGAAAGCTTTCCTGAGCCCATGCAGTGATTTCCATGACAGAATTCTGCCTGTTTACAATGCAGTCCTGCCTGAAGACTCAGAGATCACAAGCATCCAGTACTGGTTTTTGTCTCTGTCCCTTGCAAACAGGGATATCTCCAGATTCTCTGATTCTTTTGATGATATCATGTACTGGAGATGAAAATTCAATGTCTTTCCATTTTTACATTGAGGAACATATTTCTAAACTTGCCTCACAATTTGTAAGCACCCATCTTTACTTCTGAGAGACTCTGTCTCTCTAAGGTGCTTGTTTTATACCCGATCACGTTACAGCCTGTTGCCAATTGACCTAATTAGTTTCAACATGTTCCTGAAGCTGCTTCTTTTGTAGCCCCACTTACTCTTCCAGCCTTACACTACCACACTTGCACTGCTACGGCCAAGCGTGTCCAGACTTTTGACTGGTAGTGTACATATCTGAGATCCAAGGTCAATTTAGAATCACCAATAAACCTATCATACAAGTCTTTGAATTGTGAGAGGAAGCCTGAATATCTATAGGAAACCCACAACGGCACAGGGAGAACATGCAAACTCCACACAGAAAGTCCCCAAATGGGATTTAAACCAGAACCCTCCGTGCTGTGAGGTGACAGTGCTAACCACCGTGCAGCCCGTGTATTAACACACTGGACCTAAAATCACAATAAAAAACTCTGAGAAGGAAAAAGTTACATTTTTTCACTTTGAAAATTCCAAACAAACCATTTTTATAACTTAGAATGGAAATATAAAGTGTAAATTTCAAAAACTTAGGCATAAATTTAGCAAAAACCAAAGTTATATACGACTTTTTAAATTAAATGCAGGCAATCAGGTGTTTTTTGAACAGCTATTTACAAAACAATCAGGTGTCAAACTAAGATGCCAGACAAATTATTTGTGCCACTCCAAAAACAGTTTCTGTCCACTACAACACAGAGGGACACATCTCAATGTCATAAATCTGTCAAATGTCAAAACTCACAATGTCTCTCCCTCTCTCGCTGCCATCACTCCCCAAACATTTTCCTCTTCCTTAGCAATCAAACACCATAAAATGTTTTTATTGGCTGATGTGGGGCATTGTTCCATAAAACAGGATAAGGGGTGTGATTTTTTTTTTTTTATTGCAAGTGCCTCTCCTTCCTGCCTTCCTTCCAGTTTTTTCCTCACGGCAACACACACCTAACACACAGAAAAATCACGGCACACATTATTTACCATTATTCTGATTTTACTTGACCTATCAACATAATTTAAAAACTCGTATATAGCTTGAAGTCTGCAGTGTCAACAAAAAATTCAAACGGAGACTCAGCGAGGCTGTGTCTTGCAGCTACGTCATGTGATTTGAACGCGCCGGCGCGTCGGTCAACTCCAGAGGCTTAAATATTTGGATTCAAGGGTTAAAAGGTTTGGTTCAATATTTTTGTCCATATAATGTATTTTACCAGGATGTTCCACAAATGATTTTTATCCAGTTTCAAAACGCAACAAAAACAGTAACAGAGGGAGACTGACGTCTGTCTCCGTGAAATGTTTAGCTAAAAAATTCAACACATGTCCCACAGTGGGCTGCGTGAATGTGCTTGAATAGCTTATAAATGTTCCTTTGACTATTAAAAAATGGTTCACACTCCAGTTCCTCCATCAGCTACTAAATAAAGCCACATGCAACGAGCCACGTGTTTCATTTGCTCTTGGGCCAATGGAGCACACATGACAACGTGTTCCAAGCAAACATTCTTAAACTGATTGATCGGAGTGCAGAATTTTCTGCACATCACTGCTTGAAAAACATGAGGAGGAAGACTGACTAAAGCCCCATTTATACCAAACCTTCAATTTTTAATCTTAGAAATTCCGGCAAAGAAGTGATGTAACACTGCACTCTAAAGTGTTTCAGCTAAATCAGAACAGCGAAACCACTGTCTGCAAAGCTGACTCAGGCTGCTTTCAAACCTGACTAAATCAGGTTCTTTCACCCTAACTGCATTCTATGTGCAAAGTAACTTGTCTGATGTTGTTAAATGGTGAAATTCTTCCTCAGTGAGTATGAAATAACTTTAAGGTTCTTGAAATGTTCAAAACTCTGATTTGTCATAATACTTTCCCTTCAGCTGGTAACCTTTACTGTTAAGTTACCAGAAAAGGTTACCAGCTGATGGGAAAGTTTCAACTCTGCAGAGATGAGGGGGAGGTAGAGTGTGAGACTGTCATAAAGCAGATGTTGCAATAAAAGAGACTTTTTCCCTTTTCTTATAGGGCAGCAAATAACACTGAAATTTTTTGCATATCTGTAAACTAAACTGTTAATTACAACAGCCGAATCTCCGCTGTCCTCCCAGGGACTGAAGCTGCTTCTCACACACTCTTCCCAAGACAAAAGTCCTACCTCACACACAAGTTCCTTAAAGGGAAGCCTCCACTGTCAACAAAAGTTTACCTCCACCTCCAGGGATTAAAGCAAGGGAACCTTCTGTGCCTGACTTGGTGTTAGGGGTGACATTAAACGGGGGGTCTTTTCAGAGAAAAGTTTCATCAACTCAGACACTTCATTTCCGGTATTCTAGAGATTTTTTTAAAACTTGTGCAAAGTCCTCTGCTTCTGCCTGTATCTGAATACTGATGGGGGCGTATAAGAGGTTAGAAACAGCGCACAAAGCTGTAGGCTCCAAACCACATGGATGACAACCGTGGTGCAAATCAGAAATCATCAGAAAGTGATAAGTTTTCCTGTCACTGGTTGGCCGTATTGCACACACTAATGAGAATCAAAACCCACTGAGAAGTCTAACGGGGGATCCATTTCACTCTCTTCTATGGGTATATTTGTCCATTTTTAACAAAACGATATACTACATGAGACTGAGACAGACTGAGAGACTTGAATACTTAAAAAACGCCTGCAGGCAAATGTTAACTATCTGTGCTCCCAGTCTGAGACATTTTATACACCACAAGTTGTTTCGCTGTCTCCAAATCCATTTTTCTTCTGTCCTTGAGAAGGTAGTTTCAGAAGCTAGTTAGATAAAAACATGCATCATTTACAGCTTGCTCTGACTGGCTGAAGACAAATGCAATACGTGCGTGTATGCGTGTATAAACAACCCCTGTGGCTTACTTTCTTATATCAATATTACATTTGGTTCCACTTTTGGCCACTTCTTTTTTTCCATCCCCAGGCAAAATACTAAATATGTTTAAGTATCAACAGGCAGACTCCAAGATACCAACAGAGTAGAACAAAAGAAATTGTTAAGTTTTCCTGTCGCTAGTTGGCTGTATTGCATATCTAACAAGACTTAAAATCCACTGAGAAGTCAAGGAGCTTCGCAAACAGTCATATCCAGGGCAACGGCTGTAGTTCTAAATAAACCGAATTGCAGCATTTATGTATACACGGCAGAGGTGCACACACAAACACTCATTTTATGAACATTACAATCCAGACTAATACACTCAGTAGTAGTGGCTCTTGCAAAAATGGGGAAGTGCCCATAAAATGACAAACGTGACCTTGACCTTTTCACTAAAATCTGACCAAGCACAGTTCACAAAAAACATGCTACTCTAAGAGGAGTAGAATGTTTTAGGAATTGTGGAGGCAAGGATGGGTGAGCCAATACAAACTTTTAGACGCATGATTAATTCTGTTTTCAGCTGTCTGTCAAAAACAAATTCTCTAGAAAGACACTGCAGAGAGGTTAAATAAACATATGGGCTTTGTAATGTGCTCTAGTACCAACTGAGGTGTGATACCTGTTGTTCCAAAAAGGATGTGCCTCTAAAAATAGAAGGAGAGGAACAACAGGAAATGAGGGCTTTTGGTTTCATAAGGAGGTGACATAAATACTGAGGAAGTACTGGATGTCAAATGAGTGGCATAACAAGCCACTCATAAGACTGCTTCATCAATCTGTTAAAGCGACAGCCATCTGACATCGACATAGGCCACTTTTATGTTAATCGTCCCCGTGGCTTCATTCAGAGAGCCCCATGTTGATGAAATGAGCCACAGCAACAGTATCATGTACTCTGGAGAAGCTCTGACAATACATCAAGTGATATATAATGCATGAGGTCAGAGTTTGCTTAACTTGGCTGATTTAATTTGACTGACACTGATAATTAGAGATGCCAACCATCCAACCATGTTCTTATTGGCTTAACCAATTCAGGGTGGGCCGATCCCAGCTGTGCCATAGGGTGAAATGGTTCAGCAATGAAAATGGTTTTGATAAGAAGAGAAGGGTTGCCACATGTCCTCCGAAAGAAAGGCTCCAGCAAGAGCTGGTAGCCAGCAGAATGGACAGGGTATGCCTTTCAGATGCGCCCATCTCAAGCAGAGGATGCCCACCACATGTCATGCTTACTCTGTTCTTGTGTTTCTCTTTCCTCTATTTATTCCTGTTTTGTAGAGTATGTGTTTATACAGAAATCTGTCAGTATTAATCTGGTGTAATGCATTAAAAGAGACAAGACGTCATGCCTAACCTATTATTGTATGTCATTTTCTATCATTTCTTTTCTTCATTTATCCTCATTTTGTGGTGTGTGTGCGTTTATTAGTACCAGTACTTGTCTAGTGAAGTGCTTTAAAAAGAGACGAGACATCACGCCTACCCAATTCTCATGCATTTTTTTCCTTCTGCCCTTTCCTCCATCTTTTCCCCTCCTGCGTGTTTACGTTATATATGAATGTGTCAGCACTCAGCTAGTGTGGTCCATTAAAAGAAGCATGACGTGCACAGTTTAGGTTCTGAATAGGAAATTCATACGGCTGTGGTGAGGGCGCACAGGAATTATGCTGACAATAATTTATTAGGAGTAATTAATAAAGTTACCGCTGCATAGCTGCATGCGTAAATGAGTGCACCCTTCACTTTTTGGAGATGGATCTCGCTGCTGTCTGATACTGCAGGTATGTAATAACCTCAGAAGGAAAACTTCTAGAAACAGCTGGGAGCAACAAACTGATGTCTGCTCCTGTTAATAGGTCAAAACCTAAATTCACATAATTTTTCCCTTCATGTTATTCCTATTGAGACCATTCTCCAAAAGAATCTGCTTTAAGATTAAGAGATAGAGTACAGGAGGTGTAAAAACAGATGAGGAAATGTTCTGAGTTGCCCAGAACCTCTTCAACGTCTGCTCCGAGAGAAACTAGTGTCAGCTAGGAAGCTTGTGACATTTCTATGATTTCAGTTTTCATGCAAAGAACACCGCAGTACCTTTTTTCTTCGAGCACGTGGAGGGAAAGTCTTTATCCTCTACTTTGACAGACGGCCTGTTGCACTTCATCCTGCAGAAAAATGACCGCCTCGCACCAGAACAGAGTCTAGATGGGCCAGGGGTAATGTCTGTCTTCACAGGAAGACCAGCTGCAAAAACACACACAGAAAAAAAAACAAAACATTAAGAATATTTCTCCCCACTCCCTTTTCTTTTGAGCAGCTGCAACCCCCATCCCCACGCTCAAGCAAATATAATATAATGTGCTACAACAAATAATTCATCCATTTAAAGCTGTTGTAGCTTCTGGTTGTCCCTTCTGCACATTTCACCCATTTTACCTTCAGCTGTGCTTGCTGTCTTTAAATGAACCCACTTTTCCTTTGAGGAAATGCACTCCAACCGTTTCTATATGCGGATCCATTTCACCCCAAATTGCATGATAGATTTTTATCAGCATTAACCACCCTTGCTTACTTTTAGCGTCGATGAGCCTCTCTCGTGGAGCTGTATCAGAGGAGGACAGCTGCTCTTTGACCTTGGCAATGTCCTTAGGGTGAAGGTAGTCAAACAGGCTCTGACCTATCAGGTCATTCTTGATATGTGAGACAGAGAGTGGGGAGCAGAAGGAACAAACTGAGTGATGGTGTAATAACCGGCAAAATGTGTCATCTGAAACAAATTCAGTCAACATTTTATTTTGTACTCATACTAACAACAGTTGGTTACATAGTTGCTATATAGAGCAATCTGTGTATTTTAAAAATTGACAATGTATTAGGTCTATATGAAGGGACAGACTAATATTTGTGCTTTTCAAGACAAGGTTACAAGGAGGTACTCATTCACAGACAAGGACATAAATTTAACTTCAGCTTTATAATGAAGTAGCCAAGCATCATACACAACACCAGCTGTTAACAACATGATTCTTTCATTCCGAATGCTGTTACCATACCTGGCTATAGTTGAGAATCTTATACACGGATTCAGAAACAAAGAGAATCTTGCCACGATCGCACCCGACCACAAACAGGAAGCCATCAGCAGCCTGCATTATTAAATACAGAACACAAAAACTGGAGTAAGCAAGTATTTCTGAAGTGCATTTTCTTCAGTTTGAGAAAAGTCAGGGATCAAACCACATATTTTTGCACTCACCCTTAGTATCAAGTGCTTCAGTTCATCGTCTGAAAGGAAGGAGGGCTTGTAGTTTGCCTCTGTGTACGGGTTGGCCGCACCTGCACGCAACAGTAAATAGACAGCTCACACCTGTGACTATTAAGACTGTACCTGCACACGTAAAGGCTCACACACTTCGTACCCTCCTTGTTAGGGAGATGCATGCAGCTCATTAGTTCAATTTACTTTTGAGCGTGCTATGAATCTTGGCGTTAACTTCCTATATGATTTACATTTGTACAAATGTTTGTTCCAAAGGTTTGTTGGTAAATGCCAAATGACTCACTGATTGTTTGCCCAGCTGCTGAAACCTCTGGCTTTCATAACCTTTTTTCCATCCTCCTCCTCCCCACTAACCTTCAAAAAAACTCTCTCCAACAAGAAGCAGGTAAGTATTCTACTACAGTACAGTATCATCTAACAACTATCCTGCCATGTTCATTTTCTGAATAGGGACAGAATGATTACTTTCTTTGTCAGTTTGTCAGAACTTTGTATTCTTTACTGAAATAAAATGAAGAATCTATAGGAAAAATTTCCCATGACAAGTTACCAAAGCTTATGAATAGGTTGTTTAACCCTACCTTTATGAATAGTAAAAACTTTCCATAACAAGTTTCCTATGATGACGAATATGTTGTTTAACCTTTTTTTAAACTAGGAAGGGAAACTCTTAAGGCATTCCAGAGCCAAGCCAGACAGCATTAATCTAAGAGCTCTAAGAGAAAACAGTGGAGGCCTGTAGCAGTGTTTTTACCAATCACAATTAGGGGACTCTGGGAAGCAAACTGGCTAAAGTGAATACTTGAAAATAAAGAGGCTGTTCTTAGTTGCATGGAAACCACAGTATGAAGATGACACACCATCGTGTGAAAAAGAAAACTGCCAGAGGACTCTATGCAATCCCATGGAAAAACTAAGTACACCCTTACTTCTTAAATAGGAATTCAGAGGTTAAGTAGCAGCCAGGTGCTGCTCATCAAATGCACTTAATTTATTGATCATCAGCCAGTGTGACCACCACTATAAACGTAGACGTTTTGGCAGTTTGCTGGTCTGGAGTATTCAGGTGTGTTAACACAATGCCACGGTCTTCCAAGGAGCGGACGTCCCAGCAAATTCACCCCAAGGTCAGACTACGCAGTACTGAGAGAAGGCCTCAGTTAGCATGTTATATGTTAAAGTTCAGGACAGTACAATCCGAAAAAGAATGAATCTGCCAGGAGAAAACCTCTCGTTTCTTAATCAAACATGGTAGCATTAGATAAGGTTTGCAAAGTCACAGCTGTACAAACCACAAGATTTCTGGCACAATGTCCTTTTGACAGATGAGAGCAAAGTGGAGATGTTTGGCCATAATGCACAGTGCCACATTTGGCAAAAACCAAACACAGCATATGAACACAAACACCTCATACCAACTGTCGAGCATAACTTGTTGGCAGCTGGCAGTCACTGAGTTGACAATGAACTCCTTTGTATATTAAAGTATTCCAGAGTCAAATGTAAGGCCATCTGTCTGACAGCTAAAGCTGGGCCAAAACTGGATCATGCAATTTGATAATGATCTCAAGCACAGCAGCAAATCTAAAACAGAATGGCCGAAAAAGAAGATAATAAAGGTGTTACAATGACCCAGTCAAAGTCCAGACCTTAACCCCACTGAAATGCTTAAGACCTTAAGACAGCTGTTTGTAAACTAATGTCCACAAACCTTAATGGACTGAAGCAACATTCTAAAGAACAGTGGCCAAAATTCCTCCACATGTGAGAGACTGCTAAAGGTGGTTCTACAAGTTACTGAAGGTGTACTTAGCTTGTCACATCACTGCATAAAGTGTTATGAAAACCTTCTTTTTCAAATGAATTTCGGTGGTTTAGGTGGTGCAGGCTTGACAGTGTTTTACAAAAATTAGATGCTTGGAGACTGTAACATCACAAGGAGGAAATCCGTGAATGAAAAGTATTAGAAGTTTAGCCCAAGCAGCTGCTATTCTTCCTCAAGAAAAGGGTTCATAATCCAACAGCAGTAAAGATGACACAGAGATCACAGGTTTAATTTATGGTCCAGCTGCAGCCTCTCCTCTGACAGACACACACACAGAGCAAGAAAAACACCCAATAATAGCCCTTTACTAAGCCACCTGTTCAACAACATTAAACGCAGAGAAAAGAAGTCTTTTCCCCTGCTCCCATCCACCACTGCTTTGTTTTTCACAGTTTAATTAAGACCAAGCTAAAACAAAAGCTGTATCCAGGCAAACTGCTTGTTTAGTTTGCTACGATCTCTAAATTTGGCAGCTTTCTTCTAAACTTTGCTGCAGGCTCACAACAGCTCTCTCTCTCTCTGACTCTAAAGCACTGGGTACCAAATATGTTGCAGATGTTATGTAGATTATGATATAAAACTGAAATCCTCTAATAAATGATGCTATATAATTACACATTAAGCTACCCAGCAGTTGTTAAAGTAATTAAAATTAGCTTTTTTGTGGGTCAGTAAAAGAGTAATCTACTGTCCCAGGGAATGAATGGTGGAAAAATGTTACACTAAACTGTGCTATGAACCTGATTTTGCTCTTGTGCAATTTTCACTTCATTCTTTCCATAACCCTCCACACACTGAACCACTTCTCCCAGTATTTTTTTTTTTTTAGTTTCTTCAAGCTCATTCTAACCTCTGAGTGTCTTCATGTGTTGGACAGCCATGCGCAGGACTGTCAGCTTGTCCAGCTTGCGGGACATGGCATTACAGGTGGGCACCAATGACGCCAGCTCGTCGATGAAGCTGTTCATCTTGTCCCTGCGACGCTTCTCGATCTGGCTGTGAGCCTCTCTGTGCAGAAGGAAACATTAGACATTAATAAAACTCCACTAATTAAAGTTGTTTTTTCCCCCCACCTTGCTGGCATACATCATCAGGAAATACCTAAGTCAACTTGGCTGAACTTTACCTGTTCTCCAAAAATAAACTCCTATAATATAAATCAGTTATAATGACACCAAGAAAAAACAGTGGTCTCTAGATATGGAAGATGAAATGCCATTTTTGGTGTTCAGCCTATCCCTCAGGACTATAAAAACATCCTTTCAGCTTGTCTGCTCTCCCTTCACATTAGCTGTGCAACACTGGCAGCCACAAAAGAGAACTACTTTCCACGCAAGAGAAAGAGAGCTTGGCTTTAGCCATTAGGTATGCTCTTACAGTCCCCTTAGTTCCACATAATGCTTGGATCCATACACTTCAATGTATAAAGTTTCTTATTATCAGTTTACACAGAGCTCTCTCTGTCCCCAATCAGACAGAGTGACATTTAATTCATGTGAGAGAGATTAGTAGGTAAGAGGAAATGAGAGACAAGAAAGAGAAATACAGGAGTGTTTATACCTGGCATTCTTAATCCTGCCCTGTTGGTCACTGAAAAGACAAACAGAGAAACATTAGAGATGAGAACTTAAGGGTTTGAGGTTTGAATTAATGGGACAGTACATATTTGAAACGAGCGAGGGAGGGAACAGGGCCAGAGCAAACCTCACAGGTTCTGTAATCAACCTCATTTGTTGGTTTAAAGAGCATCAAAGCTTATGCAACAAGGGTAAAGCAGGCTTATGTGTGACTGCACAATCTGATGACTGATGCAGTACAAACATAAAGTAGCGTTGTAGACTTTCCCCTCACAGGCACAGTTACGTAAAAAGAGCCACCATAAGCTGAATTTCCCCCTACACACGGACAACACTCAGAAGATGATTTAATGCTACACACAACCGGTTCCTCGACTTTCCTAAAACAATTAAGAGCAGTTAAACTCAAATGGAAAAAGCCAAAGGGTCAAATTTTATTAGTCCAAGTTGTGAGATATCACATCAGTGGACCTCCCCACCACCTCAGCCTTTCGTACAGGATTTCTGTTTCGATGTATGTTTTTTTTTTTGTAGTGAAGATTTCACATCATTTGTTGTATCCAGTGGTATTTGATTTGAGATCTTCTCCCTAAGCAATGCCATTGTCTTTTTGGCATGTCATAGCAAATAGCTTCAACAATGTCTGTTGTAGTTTTGTTCTTATTGATAGAAACTATAGAAATAGCTTTGGCTCTAGGGGAATTTATATTGAATCTAGACATAACGCCTTTCACAAAGAAAGACAATATCTCCCAGACCAGGACCAACACCTTTGTGGGACAATGCCCATTAAACCCATTTTTAAGACCTGCCTGTACTCATCATACAAAACATTCCTACACAAAGCTCAGCAGTACTAATTGAGGGACCATCCAATATGGCTGGTGAGGATGGACATTTTGGTCAACACTGAATTTGTATTTTAAAATTTGGCTGGTGCAGCTCAAATGCCCTTTATAAAGATATTCCAATTCTGTAAAGTGTGATTCACATTCAGTTTGGTTGATCTGGATGGAAATTTTAGTCAACTTTTAACACTTGGACAGGTAGGGGCAAAAAAGCCCAGTAAAAGGTCATTCTGATTCTGCAAAGTAATAATCTAGACAAGTTCTGGATCCAGATAGGCTCTGATGTGCAGTATAATGTACACAAACTTTCCAAATTTGGCTAAATTCTACTGTACAGTGGGTGGTTCATGAAATAAAGCACACAACTGTAATCCAGGTCAAAATTCTGGGTCAGATCCAGATCGGATGTGGGTGAACTCAAGTAATGCGCTCATGTGCCAAAGAGGTTTGATTTCCAGCCATGATTACATGATTTTGTACATTAAAAGATGGAAAAAGAACATGAAAAGTGGGGAAAAAACATTTACATTCTGGATCAGATCCAGATTAATTTTGTTTCTATATCTTTATGTGAACTTTGGCTTTGTTCAATACTTTGTAGGTATAAACGCAAACACTAAAGTGATATTTGTCTCACACATATGAAAGTTTTTCCAATTTTAGCTTATTTTTTCCTGTAATATCCAGAAGCCCCATTCATATTTGGGCCAAAGAGCTGAAAATAAATAGAAACCCACTGCTCCTCTGGGTTAATATACCTACTAAGTTTGGTGGGTGAAGCTTATTGAAATCTGTAATGAGTTACTGTAATAACATCGCAAACGCTGACTTTTGTCTAGGATTGACAACCACCACATCACTTTGAGCTCTTCCCAAAATATTGTAAACTTTCTACACTGTCAAACACAGTGAAACAGTATTCCTTTAACCTCTGTGTATTTACTATATAAACTTATTGTACTAATTTAACTAATCAGCAGTTACACAGTAGCCAGTGAGCGTGTGCTCTCTGAGGCATGTTTCCAAACCCAAGTCTGTCAAACTGGCTAACTTTGTTGACACAACCAGCCTGAGGAGACTAGGGTACAAATACTTATTGAGACTGGTATGTCTATGTGATTGTGTTTCAACTGTATGTAACTTCAAAATGAACTACTGTACTGCTCTCGACTTCCTAGCAGTCTGAAAAACAACACTGATAACAGAATAACAACCCGAGTGTCAATAATGTAGCAGCTTATCCAGCTAATAGATCCATCACAATTCACATTTTATTGGAAAGCGCAAAGTGCAGAAAGAAAGTGATAAGATTTCTTGTCACTGATTGGCTCTATCGCACACACTAATGACTCAAATTTAAAAACGTGAATGGATAAACAGACAGATGCACGCCTCACCATAACATAAGCTTATTGGTCCTTTAGCCAGATGAGCTAAAAACAAATGTTATGGTTTGGCTAAATGAACTGTACAAGTTGAAATCAGCCAATTTAAGAGGAAATCCAATCATGTCAGAAGCAGGTGATTTAAAGTGCAACAACAAAAAACAGTGTGCAGATTAAAGCTTTATCCCCACAGCAAAGAGTCAGCTTACCTTCCCAGTTTATCTTTATCTGGGTCCATGTCACTAAGAGAGAGAAGACAGGAGATTTGAGTTTCAACAGAGAGCGGGGGACACATTCAAATAACCAAAGCACTTCAGAAAGGGTTTACTGGGTTGAGCAGGTTTGCTTTTCAGTCTATTCAATATTGCACTGTGTAAATATCACGTGAGGGTTCAGTGGTATTTCAGATTGATTAATTCAACTTGCTAGATCTAAAATTGAGTCATGTTTGAACTTACTCAAATGAGAAGCCATCAATTCTGCAAAGAAACACAAATTTATTATTAATCAATTTCTGTCATTGAGGGATTGAAATTATTACTTATTTACAAGGTGTGAGGCGCAAGCAACACTGGCTAACAGTGTTTAATAGGACACATATGTTTTTAAATACTGTAGTAGACCCTGCAGAGTGATTATATAAGGTATTAACGGAAAAGACTGTAAGCTTTGGGTGTCCATAATAAGTGATTAGGTTAAAGAGGTCAGTTTTTCTTATCATTTTGCTAGTCTGCTAACTTTTTGTTGTCGCTCTTCATTTTACCCTCTTTTGCTCACTTTATCCTGTCTTACTTCTTTAATTCTCTTTTTCCCCCCTTTCTTTTTGACCTTTATATAGTTAAGAATTAATTCTATGCCTTTGCATATAGTGTGATGTAATATGCAGGACCGTTGGTAGGTTAAGTGGGACAGAAATACATTTATGATTAGTCCTTAAATGTTTTGCTGTGGAGGTTTTTAAAATGAGTGTTTGAAAATCCCTTTCTTCCTCTCTCGCATCCTTACTGGTAGTCAGTGGTGCTGCCCTTCCTTTTGCGGTTGTAGTCCATGCCAGGTGTGCTGATGGAACTAGAGATGAGGTCAGTGGAGCTGGGAGACATGAAGTCAGTCATTGTAGACGAGATATCCATCCTTTGGTCTGCCATCAGGTCATCTGCACAGCACAGACAGACACGGGGCTTAAAGTAAGACAAATTTCTGCAGCTACAGATGCAGACTGGATAGCACTCGGCAGTATACTGGATCAACCAGCCTACCAGTGATAGTCTCTTGCATTATTTTTCATTAAGCGCTATAACCTGTGGCTGAGTGTCCCTGTAGCGTAGTGGCTTACACATTCGCCTTACAAGCGAAAGGTCCCTGGTTTAATTCCAGGAGAGTTGTGTCAGGAAGGGCATCTGGCATAAAACCTCCGCCAAATTACCAACGCGGATTCATCCGCTGTGGCGACCCTTTGGTTACTCTCCTGTATTCTCCCTAAAGGGTTATAACCAGACAAAATTTCCACTGAGGCTTGGGCCATTGTAAGCTTACATAAAGGTCCACTAAATGCAAACAATTAGAATTAGGGCTGCAGCTACCAATTATTTCAGTGATTGAGTATTCTATGCATTAATCCAGTGATTCATCAAATAAGAAATACTAGTCTCATTAAAAAGCAATGGCAACTTTTCAAAAGAAAAAAGGACAGATTTCTTAAAACGAACAACTCATTTGTTTCCTTTGTAGAAAATTTCAACAGAACTAAACCCTCTGTCCATTTGCATGAAGCATTTTGTGTCATTTTTGCCTGAAAGAGACAATATTTCCCAGACTAGGACCAACAGCTTTGTGAGATAACACCAATTAGAGCCCACTATGAAGGCCTGCCTCTTCTTCATCTCCTCTGAGCCCCTTACTAATCATACAATACAACCCAACTCAAAGCCTGGTAGTATTTATTGGAGGACCCCTTATAATAGTAGATGTCTTGTCGTTATTATGTAACCACGCATGGCCAGCACTGATTAGGTTTCATTTCAAATCAGTCATAATCTGGAGAAGTTCCGGCTCCAGATGACATTTGGATAGGATCTCATGAAAGGTAAAATTTGCATAAAAGGTCTAATGTTAGTGGTCGTATGAGTCTACAATTCATATTTACATATAAAACAGAGACACGTCCCAATTTATTTTACAAAGTCTTCTGCTGTTGTGTTTTTATTTGGAGGACAAATGCTAGGGTTAAATGGCAATGTATAGCCCTGTTTGGTGGTGTAATATGCTGACAACTTAGCCTGTGGCTGTGGACTGCAAGCTAGATGATAGTGGCTCTGGCACAGATTGCAACCCATTCTAGAAAGACAAGTTCAATCTAATTGTCTCAAATGCAGTAAAATAAGGCTAAGTAACCGTGGTATACAGGGTTTTGTGATTCCTGCCCATGGTATTTAGAAGCTCAAATAAAACAAATTGTTTACAATTTCTTGCACATCAACAGAAAAGGTAGTAAGCGACATTGAATGATCAGTCACACTAAATATACACTATAATGACAAAAGTATTAGGCCACCAACAGGAGCTTTTAGAACATCCCATTCTAAATCCACTGGCTATAACAGCTTCAGCACTCTTCTGGGAAAATGTTCCACCAGATCTTGGAGTGGTCTGTAGAAATTTTTGTACATTCATCCACAAACGTATTTCTAAGGTCAGAGAGTGATGCTGGACAATAGGGACTGGCTCGATGGAGTTTGAGGTCAGGGCTCTGTCCTGGCCAGTCAAGTTCTTCCATGCCAGACTCATCCAACCATGCCCTTACAGACGTTTTATGCACTGGGGCACAGTCATGCTGAAAGAGAAAAACGCCTTCTCCAAACGGTTCCCACAAAGTTAGAAGCATAAAATTGTCCAAAATGTAAGCCGAGGCATTAAAATTTCCCCATCAGTGGAACTAAGGGGCCAAAGCCAACCTTAAAAAATTACCCCATAGCTTTATTCTACCACCACCAAACTTTACAGCTTTTGCAACGCAGTCAGGCAGGTAAGTTTCTCCTGGAATTCACCAAACTCAAACTCATCCATCAGACTGCCAGATAGAGAAGTGTGATTCCTCACTCCAAAGAACACATTTCCTCTGCTCCCGAGTCCAGTGGCAGCATGCTTTACACCACTCCATACGACACTTGGCGATGTAGGGCTTGCATACAGCTGCTGAAACCCATTGGCACGAAGTTCTCAGTGCACAATTTTTGTACCGACGTTAATGCCAGAGGAGGTTTATAACTCTGCAGTTTGTGAGTCAGCAAAGTGTTGGCAACTGATTGATGATGATTTTGTATATGTGGCTCAATGAAACACCTGAACTGAAAGATTAAGAGGTGGCCCAATACTTTTGTCCAAAAAGTGTGGCATGCACATCAAAGCCAGAGTGAATCTGCTGAAGCATTAATCATAATGTGCTGATGAGAGCACTGGGTATGTAAATTAACAGCCCAATAATAAGCACAGCATGGGCAGAATTACTCATATTATCCACATTGATTAGAGAACTTGATAAGGTCAAGATCAAGGGGAAATACTAAAAGTTACAAGAAATGGAGGCAACTATGTGCACAATTTTTAGGGGCAAAGATTGAGAAAAACAGATGCAAATAACTGAGATACCCAGAACAAAATAGAAGATATTCTTTAGGAAGTGTCAAATCTTTTGCTATTGGCACACTCACCGCACATGTTCATCACAGCCTCTGTGTTAAAATCATCTCCTTCCATCCAATCTGGAGCCCTCAACTGTCGACACACAAAAGCAACACTTTCAGATGGAATCATTCAGAGATTGCGCAAACACAAAAAAAGAAAACCCCAAAAACAATGTGCGTAAACACAGACACACAGTTACTGTTGCCTGGACACATGCAGCAAACATCATGTCATCTGGGTCAAATGAGAAGGCAAAAAACAGGAAGCCACTATTATAACGGCATACACCGAAATACTGTAAGCCATTCAGGTTTTAACAGATCAGCTGTATGACACACTTACGAATAATTGGCTGTGCATTTCAATTCCTCAACTATAACCCTGATAAACTTCCAAGATGACACCTTTACAAGAGCCTACTGAATAAGACCTGTCTTTTAAAAGTGCCCCACCGTCATTACTGAGTCACTTTCCATAAAGATTCTGAGTAGATTTTTCTGAACCCGGGCATGTGCAAACAGGTGGCATGACTCACATCTCAAGAACCACACTAAAGTGCAAATAGAAAGATTGAAGGCAAAAATCAAAATTATTAAAATTTTTTCCCACCACACACTCATTGTAGATTATACTCTTTTAAACCAGACAAAACAGGAACCCATAAGACACAAAGCCACCACAAGAAGAAAACAATACAGCCTCTAAATGAACAAACAGGTAGTTATAATGTTTGCTAGAGTACTTTTTTTTTTTTTTTTTTTTTTTTTTAACAATGGGGGATT
>VUQH01002618.1:0-10451 GCA_015106775.1 Etroplus canarensis
TCGGCTGCGCCCTTGGTTTGCCACCAAGGGGTCACCACAGCAGATTAATCCGCATTTGTAATTTGGCAGAGGTTTTACGCCGGACGCCCTTCCTGACGCAACCCTCCATGGTGAGAGGGGCTTATGTCCCCACCTGAAATCAAACCAGGGACCTTTTGCTTATAAGGCAAATGTGCAAAAACCACTACGCTGCAGGAAACACTGTTTTATTGTAAACTTAAACAGGTCCTGAAAACGGTGATTTTTACTATTAAAATGATGCAGGGACCCTGCTGTTGTTCAGTAAGAAGCCTAGATTTTCAGTAGGTCCTTGTGTGATGAGTTCTGCATTTCATACCAGCCTAAACAAACCGAACCAATCTGGAAAATACACTTGGTAAAAGATTGCTTTTTTTAACCACTGAACTGTTATCAGATTCTAAATTTTCTTCACTTACTATTCCCAGGTGGAGGTTCGTGGGGATGGTGGGTTGGTGAACCGGTTTAGAGAGTATGGCAGCACCTCATCAATAGACATCCAAGGCATTCCTGACCAGAGCTTCTTTGAGATGATCAGCCAGTTCCGTCAGGAGAGGCCTGACCAGCGCAGCTCAGCACCCATACACCTTGGGGACTTGCTACGTGCTCCAGACTCACCGCTAGCCGCATCTCTCCCCTCCGGTCCTTCCCCTGGTCCCACAGGTGGGGATGATAGAGGGACTGGAAGGAAAGATGGCACTGAGAGAGTAAGGAAGAAAAGTGGAGGGACAGAGTCGTCGCTAGGCACTTCCTCTTTGTTCCGGAAACTTCGGAGCTCCAGTCGAGGGGAGCTGGATGGAGGGAAAGGGGAGACTGTTGATGATAGGGGAGGGCGAAGTGCTGTGGATGCCTCCTACAAACCATGGGTGTGTCCCAAGAGCTTTGTCCACTTTGATGCTCAGAGCATCCTGTTTGACCTCCATGAAGCAGCGTCTCAGCGTGCCTTTGTTGCTCAGAGGAGGAACACCGCCACAGGTGCATCCGCTGCTTCTGTCTCCCTGTCCGTCTCTAGATCCTCAGCTGCAAGTGTGAACGACCCCATTTATTCCAGCATTGAGGATCTGACTCTAAGCCTCGATCAGGGCTCCACAACGCCTTCCCTGGGCATGGATGCTCTGGAAGGGAATGGAGCCAACAGCTCAAGCCCACTGCTCCTCTGCTGCCCCCACTTCCTCAATGAGACTGGGGGACACGGAGAACGCAACATCAGCTTCCTCAGCTCCTCATCAGAGCGAGGAGGAGATGGAGAGGGAGGACGAGGGTGGCTGAGAAAGAGTAATGCAAGCGTGTCAGTGCTGGAGGTGCCCGTTGAACAGCAGGTTTCGAGACTGGAAAGACTGAAACTATACAGCATAGAGCATGTAGACCTGGGGGCCAGGTACTACAGAGACTACTTCCATGGGAAAGGTACCACTGATTCATACACACTGAGCACACTCATGCTGTTGGAAAAAAGGCACCTACCCCATAATTACTCTTTGATGTAGATGCCAGCTGTGTTTATGTAAGAGTCACAAGAAGCATGTGCAGTTTTTATTTCCATACAGTCAAAGGAGTCCATAAGAAATGGGAAGGATTACATTTCTTAAGCATTTAGCATGATACGTTTATTAAAATGCTACCTTGGAAAAACAAAGCAATGAAAATTGACTTTCATAGAACATTAAAATGCACTGAATCTAGATATGACATGTTAAGATGACTGGACTAATAATAACTGAGTCAACAAAAATCCCTAATAGTGTATACTATAGAAAGTCTGCACACCTCTGTTAAAATGACAGGTTTTTCTGACATAATAAGAGACCACAGTAAATCATTTTACATTTTTTTTTCCACATTTAATGCAACCTGTAACCTGCAGGTTTGTTTTTTTTTAATAAAACACAAATCTGTTAGGGGGAAAACATAAAAAATATACAATCAGCTGGTTGCATAAATGTGCACACCTTAAAAGTAATAATTGGTTAAAGCACCTTTTGCTTTAATTACAGCATTCAGTCTTTTTTGGTAGGAGTTTATCAGCACAACATATCTTGACTTGGCAATATTTGCCCACTCTTCCATGCAAAAGTGCACAAACTCTGTCAGACTGCAAGGGTATCTCTTGTGCATGCCCTTTTCAGGTCACTGTACAGATTTGTAGTGGATTAAGGGCTGGGATGTGGCTAGTCCATTCCAAAAACTTTTTTCCTTCTAGTGAAGCCATTCTTTTGTTGATTTAGATGTATGCTCGGAGTCATTATGGCGCTGAGACACGAAATTCCTCTTTAGCTTTAGCTTTCGCTTTCTAGCAGACATCTAAAAGTTTTGGGCCAAAATTGACTGATATTTGGAACTAGTCATAAGTCCCTCCACCTTGACTAAGGTCCCAGATCTAGCTGAAGAAAAAGAACCCTCAGATCTGATGCTGCCACCACCATGGTTCACATGGGTATGTTGTTTTCTGGTGATAAGCAGTATTGTTTTTGCACCAAACCTTTTGGAATTATGGCCAAAAAGTTAAACTTTGGATTCGTCAGACCATAACACATTTTCCCACATGATTTCGGGAGACCTGATTTTTTTTTTCTTCTTTTTTTTCCCATAGTATATGGAAAAGTTCCATAGTATATCTAATGCCATCAAATTTTTTGTACCCTTTGTCTGACTGATACCTTTGAGCAATAAGATCCCTTTGATGCTTTGTCAGCTCTCTTTGAACCGTGGGTTTTGCTGTAGAATGCAACTGAGTAAATGTCAGGAAAATCCTGCGAGGGTAGCTGAAGTTTATTTGGGGTTAATCAAAGTCACTTTAATTGATGGCAGGTGTGTACCCAAAAAGACTGAATGCTGTAATTAAAGCAAAAGGTGCTTCAACAAAGTTATTACTTTCAGGGTACGCAATCTTATGCAGCCAGCTTACTTTGCACTTTTTATTTTTTTTTTCTTCTAATAGGTTTGTTTCTTTTTCAGTTGAATTGTAAGGGTTATATAGGTCACATTAAAGGTGGAAAATATTTTACAATTATTTCTTCTATTTTTTTGCACCATGAAAACCTGGTATTTTAATAGGGGTGTGTAGACTTTCTATATCCATTGTATATGAGAGCCTTTAATTGGAATGAAGTGAAATGAGTGAAGGAAACAAGAATAATTCATTATCCTTGATAATGATTCAGTAATGATGCAATAATAAAATGTTAAAAATTCTCTTTATAGTTTCAAAAAACACTTGATATTATCTTTTGTGCAGGTTAGTGCAGTTCTAAGTACTATACTGATGACTGGTAAGTAATAAGAGGGTGATAAAATAATAAAAACAAGATTAAAACCTGTATTAAACAAGTGCAGCGGTTCACATTCAGCTGAAACCAAGTGTTTTTATTCCTGCTTGATAAATCACTTCAATGACAAATCAGTATTCAGAATGATTACCACTAATAACAATGTCCTGAGGCTTGCTTGCTGGAGAATGTCATTTTAAACTTCACTTTTTCTGCCTTTGTTTCCCACTAGTATGCCCATTGTCACTAGTTAGTGTATTATAAAAGTAATTCTAAAATAAGTAGTTAATAATTTTGTGTCAATAGGTTACTCAGGACATAAACCAGTAGTCAGATCTGCATTAAGTCATTTAGGTCATTTTTCAAGCAGTCGTCTTCTTTCGGCTGCTCCCGTTAGAGTTCACCACAGCAGATCATCTGCCTCCCATCTCACCCTACCCTTGGATCCTCTTCCTCACACTAACCCTCTGCATGTCCTCCTTCATTATATCCACAAACCCTCTCTGTGGTCTTCCTCTTCTCCTCCTGTAGAGCACCTCCATCTTCAACATGTCCCAGTCATTTTAATCTTGCCTCTTTTACTTTAGCTCCAAACTGCTCAACCTGAGCTGTCAGTTTGATGTATTCATTTCTCATCCTGTCCATCCTGGTCACCCTCAGAGTAAATCTGAACATCTTCGTTTCTGGCACCTCCAACTCCCCCATCTGTCTTTTATCAAGTAATAATGTCAAACATTTTCTGATTTTAGCTTCAGTTTTAACTTTTACAAAAACAGCAACTCATAAATTCATCAAAAAATAATCAAAAGATATCTGACTAGTAAAAATACCCTACTGGTATTAATCAGTAGTGACAACCATCCTTAGTTGCAGCTCAACAATAGTGATCCTACTTTATAATCTGATTTGTGAACCTTACTGCCATTTGTTCCATTAGATGGTGTGGGTGTCGTTAGTTTATCCAGAGTTTGTGAGTGTCATTTCTCACATCTCATCTTGTGGCTCTTGATGTCCAGCTGGGCCTCAGCAGAGCAGGGGGTTCAAGCTGGCAACCCTCCCACAGATATTACATATGTATCTGTCTGCTCAATTGGCAAACTGAACTAATGATATGCCACCTGCTCTTCTGCAGGATCACAAGTAGCACTTAAAAAATCAGCTGGTGCATCTTTGTTTTAGATCTGTTTTCTTTAGAGCCAGATGTTCCACCTAATTTCAGAGCAAGACAAGGGTGTGTGTGAAGTGTGTCCATCAGCAGACGTGGATGTGGGCATTTTTTGTCAGCATCACCTCTTCTGACACTGTTGAAGAAACTTCCCGCTGGCGTGCATCGTCTGGCTGGAGCCTAATTAGTGACAGATGCTGTTAGGAGCACATGTGTTCAAGCAAGCGTGTATGAGAGAGACAGGCCTGCAGCTTCACAGATAAAGGTTATCATTCCAAAAATATGTTCATCTGCTGACTCTTTTCCAGCTTAGCTGTCCCCCTAGAATGCTAGGGAGATTGTGTGCATGTCAGAAAGCCTCATCAAAAAGCTGACATTTGCACCACAGGGCATGGCATAGAAGCTAATCAGGCCTGAGTCTCCCAACGTCGTTCTTGTTCACTTCAGTCAAGGGTGGGGGGAATGAAGGAGGAATGCTTGTCAAGCTGGATTCCTCCTCATGATCCTGGAGAATTTTTGTTTCCAGGTTTCTGGCGTTGTCATTAGGACGGCTTAGCTCAGGAGATTTTGAAGAGGACCTGTAAGATGCTTGTAAAGTGTGTCGATAACTCTGTCTCAGCCTCTTTAGTAGATGAACATGTTGTGCCAACACTGGTAACAAGCCATAAAATGTTAATTGACCACTGTGGACACTGCATTTTGTTCACTTCCTGGATTTACAATGCTGAGGACATATTTCTCCTTTTATGGTGTTACCCTGATAGTCACACTGTTTTTCCTTTTGAAGTGAAGCTCCTGCACTTAACATGAGAAATAACTAATATTTTCTAACCATTCTTTAGTAGTAGCCATCATTTTATTGGTGTTTGCTTTGTCTTAGCTAAGTTGATTTTGTAATGACCTAAATATTAATTACTAGATAACGTGCCATTGTCTTATTTGAGTCGAACTGTTCTCTCATCTGTCTTATTTCTTATAAGTTGCATCAGTGGTTCTCAAACTTAGCAGGCAGAGGCCCTGGGTAAAATATGGCACGAAACTACAGTGAGGTCCATAAGATTTGGGATGACACTTTTTAATTTTACCTTTGTACACCACCACAGTGGATTTAAATCCAAATTTTAAATTTGATTGAAGTGCAGACTTGCAGCTTTAATTCAAGGGGTTTAACAAAATATGTGCAATAACTGTTTAGGCGTTAACAGTCGTTTTCATACATACACCCCCATTTTCAGAGGCTCAAAAGTAATGTGACAAACTAATATAATTTTGAATGTAAGGATTGTTTTTGATACTACGATAAAACTCTTTTGCAGTCATAGATGTCTAGAGCCCATCTACATAACCAAATGCTATTTCCTTCTTTGAGATGCTCTGCCAGGTCTTTACTGCAGTCACCTTTAGTTGCTGCTTGGGTCTCTCTGCTAGTTTGAGTATAGTTTTGTCTTCTGTAACTGAAAAGCTACTCTATTGGGTTGAGATCAGGTGACTGACTTGACCATTGAAGAATATCCCACTTTTTCCCTTGAGAAACTCTTGGGTTGCTTTTGCAGTATGCTTTGGGTCATTATCCCTTTGCATCTGATCAGTTTTGCAGCATTTGGCTGAATCTGGGCAGAGCGTATAATCCATTTCATCCTGCTACTTATGTCAGCAGTCACATCATCAAGAAACACTTGTGCCCTGGTTCCACTGGCAGCCATACATACCCATACAATAACATTGCCTCCACTATGTTTGACAGATGATGTGGTATGCTTTGGATCATAAGCTGCTCATTTCCTGCCTTATACTTTTTCTCCTCACATCAGTCTGGTACAAATTCTGGTCTGTTCAGTCCTTCATTTTAAGACTGTACTAGATTGTCTCTCTGATAGCTTTACTTTGGTATTTAGCCTACTCTTTCTTTTAATAGCTCATTACAGGTGTAATTGTGTTAATATGTACATATTTAAATGATAATTTATCTTAGTGAAGTATTTTGCCTCTATCTTATTTTAGGTTCTTGTACAGCTTCTGTAATTGAAATGTATTATTTTTGAATAGGCAGGCAGCATAGTTTATCAGTGATTGGAACCATTGCCTCACAGCAAGTGTTTGGGATTTGTTCTCCCTGTGTTTGTGTGGCTTTTCTCTGGGAGTTTCTTCTGCTTTCAAAAAACATGCTAAGTCAATAATCACTATCTGGGCCCAGGACATTCACCCAGGAGTTTCCTTTCCTGGTTAAATACACATAGACACAATTGTGAATGTCCTTTATAATGATGCATTTAATGTTTGATTTACTGAAAAGTAATAAAACTATTTTTAAAAAATTGTGAAAAATATATTTCACAATTTCTAGAGCAAAAGAACAGAGACTTCTTTATCTGGTTGCTTTGTCTGTATAACTGTAAAATATAAAGATGGTTAGTTTACTGTCATTCAGAGTTAGATCTAAGAGTCTGAAAACTATGTGGACTTTTTTTTTTTTTTAAAGTAAATTGTCCACATATATGCTGATTAATTTTCTGTTGCTCAGCTCATTAGATAACATTTGTTTGGCTTCTTTGTCTTTTAGTGTACCTGGGGAAAACCTTAACTGCTCTCTCATCTGCTGACGCACTCAGCTGTAGACACAACACAAGCCACATGTTCAGACACAGAAATTTCTCCACATCTCAGACCATAACCTTGGTTGTCTCTGTCCTTCACCAGAGCACTCAAACTACTTTGGGACAGACGATAAGCTGGGCCCTGTGGCCATGAGCATTCGCAGAGAGAAATTGGAAGACACCAAAGACCTGAAAGACCAGTACCAGTACCGCCTCATCGTCAGAACAAGCGAGGTACGTGGCATGTACAATTTGTGTGTGTTGGGATTTCTGAGTGATGAAGCATATACGAGTCAGTTATTTCTTTGCCTACTTTCAGTTTATCCAGTCCTACCTGTGACACTTCTCTGCCCTGATTATAGCCTTCTCTCCATCCCCCTCACCCCGCTGCTCATCCCCCTTCTGCTTTCTGCCAGTGGAAAATTCCACCTGCCCAGTCTCAGCACATTAAAGCCAAACCAAACAGTGGCTGCTCAGGACAAAGCTGCTCCCACAGCCAGCACACCCAGCTACTCTTCTCTTTGATGGATCAAATACTTGTAATGTGTTAAATGAAGGGCTGGTGATTACAGAGAATTAGTTTGCACATTTTCTGCATCCTCCTGCATTTCTGCTCAACGATTTGGCTTCCAGTGCACCAAACTCCATTTCCATCCCTTTTATTGACCAGTGTGACAATCACAAGAACAAAAATGATGCATTTTTTGAAAGATGCCTTTGCTTAGAACTGCAACTGATGATTATTTCATTATTGATATGTAAAATGTCCACCTCAGTTTTCCACAGTCAGAGGGAAGATTTATTGCTATTTTGATTGACCAATAGTCCTGAACTCATAGATCTTAATTTTACTGTAAGAATAAAGTAAAAAAGTGGTACTTTCAGCTGCCCCCTATTTTCACCACAGCGGTTGAATCTGCATATGTGATTTGGCACAGACTTTACATTGGATGCAGTTCCTGACACAACCCTATTTATCCAGGCTTGGGACCGTCACTAGGAGTACACTGGCTTGTAAGCATTAAGGCTAGGCTTGTCTCCTCCAGGTTGCTTCTTGTCTTTAGACAGCTGGGATAGGCTCTAGCCCCCACTGAGACCCTGATGTGGATAAGCAGCTGGAAAATAGATGGATGGATATTGTGATGGCACAGGGTTAACTTTATGCTCAGCTCTAATTGCTTTTGCCTTCTGAGGTCTTTTGGAGTAACTAGTTAAATCTCAATCAATATTTTTTACCTTTTTAGCATTGTAATGGTCCCTCAGAGAAAAAAGCCTGCCTCTGTTCATTGTGTTAGCCTGTATATACTCTTCTGTGTGGCTGGTGCAGTGTTGTTTTTAGCTGGATTACATGGCTGCCTGGCCTCATCACTGTAGCTCTGGTATAACAGTGGAGCCTCTCCACCATCTAAGTACACAGAGCTAAGCTAACAGACACAGCCTAGGCCTACTGTTCCCACACAGAAAAAAGGAGATTGATTGCAGACTTTATTCTCTCCCACTCAAGCAGCAGCCGCTCTCAAATATCCATCCCTCTAAGTCTGTCATTTAATTCTGTGCAGCAGTGCTGACACAGCAAGGTGGGAATACTTCCTTTTTCTTTCCCTCTACCATGCATTGAAACATTCCTTCTCTGATATTCCTGCTCAACATGTCGCAGTCCCTCACTCCATGGTGAATTGAAATGATAGCTGGGTAACTTCAACTGTGCATCAGTCAGGTTTCATTTCTCTGTGGTAGACTCAGGTCTCTGAGGTTCAGCTGTCTCTCTGGCCACTGCCAGCTCCAGAGACAACCATGCATTTTTAATGAACCTACATGTGAGACGGAGCAGCCCAGAGGTTATTATAGTTTGTTTTGAAGCAGGTCAGTTCCCCTTACCCGGAAGCAGCACAATAGTGAGCAGAATTTTAATTCACAATACCACCAGACTTAATATCCTCCACACAGATCACTTTCAGTGTGTGTGTTTGACAAAGAGGGAAAACAGGACAGCAGGACACTGTTAATGTAATGTCATGAAATATTTGATGGGCAGATCTGCTGCAAACGTCTGTACTATGAATCATTTACCCCTTTTTTCCCCTCAAAGCTGCTGTACCATAGTCAAGTGACCTTTGACCTTGCCTTATACAGCTTGACATCAGCATTATTATGTTTTTGCCAACACTGCTTTTTTCCCCTTGTCTTTAAACCTAAAAAAGCCAGGCATTGTTTCTGTCTGAACCTGTTCGATTACTTCTTAGTACGTAGGCAGTGGACTTCATGTACTGTTCACACTGTCTTTGTTAAAAGTGATGACTGAATTAAAAAATAAAACTAAATCCTGCCATTTCAGAGATTTGAGCCAGAGAATGTGCCCCCTTTTTTGTTTGAAAAGGACAAATGGTTTATCAGTTATCTAAACAGTTATTATTCTGTACACCTTGTCCAGTCTTTCAGCTGTCAAACAAGTATGTAAAGAGAAAATGAAGAAAATAAGTTTAAAAAATGAGAATAGCTATAAGTAAATTGTTGTTCTTACTGAGGGTGAATGAGTATTTTGTCATCAAGATTTTTCTTAAAGATGAACAACTGTAGTTCCAAAGAGGTTCCTGGTTTCTTTTGTTCAGATAAAATCATGTTTTCTCTAATAAGTATGACATTACATCTTTCATCCATTCTTCAGAATCAGTCTTTATCGCTGTTATATTCTGACATTGATCAAAAAAGTTTTCACTCTTTCCTCAGAATCTAAATTAACAGCTGTATTCACTTCAGTAAAAAATTATGAATATCTTGCCTTTTTGAGTGTGATACTTTAATAGATATCTATAGTCTAAAAAACAAGTAGCTTCCAGGTTTCCTGATCTTGTTCTTGACCCCTCATGCAGCTGGTGACCTTGCGAGGCTCCATTTTAGAAGATGGAGTGGCGTCTACAGGGAAGCACGGCACAGTTCGGGGTCTGCCCCTCAAAGAGGTGTTGGAACAGGTCGTCCCTGAGCTCAATGTCTCCTGTTTGAGACTGGCGCTCAGCACAGCCAAAGTCACAGAGCAACTCCTTAAACTGGATGAACAGGGGGTGAGTTTATTATGTCTGTTGATTTATTCAAATGCGTAAAGTGCACCAGAGCAGTCTTTCCAGCTGGCTAAAGGACTGCAAAGCAAAAATTATACACTGATAAGCTGAAACTGTGGCATGTGGTGTGCTCAGATAGTGTGTGAGACCTGCATAAGTGATTCAGTGCAAAGTGCAAAGTTGGGGAGTGAAAGCTGTAAGAAGCAGGGTGTGGTGTGTTTGAGAATGAGAGAGTAACCATAAAAGCTTTAATGTTTGGCTACATTATCTCACCTTTTATTTAATGGTGGGAGAAGTGCAGGATGGAGGTATTTTGCCAGCAGCTGGTCCGTTAGGTTGTTTGTGCAGGTGG
>VUQH01002618.1:10471-21961 GCA_015106775.1 Etroplus canarensis
TTTGTGCAGGTGGTTTATACAACAGCAAAGCTGTGTGTAAACAAGACCAGATATACAGTTACTTTTGGGTTAAATGCTTGCTTGTTGGCATTAACCTTCAGACTGCAGTGTTTCAGCTGTGTTTGAATATGTGGTGTTTCAGCTGTTTGTGCTTGTTTTGCATGTGTAATATTAATATCATGTCTCCACTGCCCTGTAGTTAAGTCAGAAGCACAAAGTGGGTGTTCTGCTGTGCCGTGCCGGTCAGAGCACAGAGGAGGAAATGTACAACAACGAGGAGGCATCACCTGCCTTCTCTGCCTTCCTTGAGCTGCTCGGGGAGCAGGTGCTTCTCAAAGGATTCACCAAATACGCTGCACAGCTCGACACAAAGAGTAAGAGTTGTCTGTAAAATCCGCACTTTGTTTTAGAAATCATAATTCCATTTATTTATATAGTGCCAATTCACAACAAAAGTTGCCTCAAGGGGCTTTACACTGTAAGGTAAAGATCCTACAGTGTTTTATATGTTGGTCTTATGGCTGAATAAGTGATTTTTTTTTTTTTTACACACAGTAATGTCAAGCTAGATCTAGTAACAATACCGTAAATTTCAAATAATGAATCATTGTTTTATTCCTTCCTGTAATGTCTGGGAAAAGAAGTACAACTAGCTCATGAAGTGTTTTCAAGTTCAGAGGATTCTCCATAAAGGCCCTCGCATATCTGGATTTAGCCACAAAGGATATTTAGATAAAAGACATCTACAGCATGTTTAAATGACACAAATTCATTACTTTTAACAGATATATGAAACCAGTAATGTTACACATTCTGTGTGAAAAACTAAAACAGGAAATGCACAGTGGTGACGTCCTTGGAATCTCTGGAATTAAAAACAAAGTCTGAACTAGAGAATAGCAACAACTGCTGAATTTAAATAAATATCTTGCCCCTCCTGCTTCCTCCAGCGGACTCTACGGGCACCCACTCCCTGTACACCACCTACCAGGGCTACGAGATCATGTTCCACGTGTCCACCATGCTGCCATACATGCCTAGCAACCCACAACAGGTAACACCCGCACCTCAGTACAGCACCATCACCTTATGTTGTGTAGCAGGGCAAACGCTAGTGTGCATCTCTAAAAATACATTGAAGGCGATCCTTTGTTGTTACACAGAGACTTTCAAAGCATGTATGTTGTTGCTAGCTGAAGCTTCTCCTGACTTTTTCTCCAGCTCATAAACCACAGCAAGAATCCATGAAATGGAAACTCGTGATTTTTGTCAACCTCTTCATTTTGAGATGCTTTCCGCTTTTGTTCAGCCTCTTGTGTTTTTATAGATGTTGCTTTCTGAGTCTTGGCATTTTTGTCCTCTCTGGCTTTCTCTTTTGCCCTTCCTGCCTCTCAGTGTTTGTCTGGAACAGAGTTGGGTGGGGTTCAGCAGTGAGTAGTTATTAGTACATTTTCCCCCATTTTAAAAAATTTTTTAAACTTATTTGAATAAAGCTTCCTTCCTAGATGTTCATCTGGCCACTGTGTGTTCACAGTATGTGTTGCGTGTCAGGGAAGTGTGTGTAAAATTTTGTGTATGGGCATTTTTTACAGTTTGCATAAGTGTTTGCGTGAGAGGCTCACACGGGTGTAAACATGTGCTCAGACAAGCCCTGAAGGTGCTCAGGATCAATGTGTGCACACATTTTAATGTGTACAGTACATCAAAAAATGAACTGTTTAGACCAAAGTGATGTCATTAAAGAAATATTAATCTTGTTAGAGCTTTACTGCTGCCATACCCACAGCAATCAGTTGTTTATTATAGAGGAAAGGAGCAACGCTTTTTGATAGTTATATAATCTTTTAACAAGTTGTGTAAATGTGAAATAGTAACAGTGTTTGAACAGCTGATGTTATTATCAAATGTTTAATCAGAAAGTGGTTTATAAGCAACGCAATAACTCCATCCAGAGGTTTTAAGGGCTGCAACAGCAAAGAGATTTACTTACTCAGATAAGCCTCTAGGTGGCAGCATCTGCCTTTAAAAATAACCTTCAGTGACTGGAGGCATGAAGAGAATTGAAATATAATAAGCTTCTGTGAATGCACTTAAATTCAGGGGAGAGAAAAGGAGAGCACAAACCTGGCATTTCTGGATTAAGTGATCAAGAAATATGCTATAAATAACTTTGAATCCTATATATGAAGAGTCACATTCAAAATGTTAAAACAGAAAATGGTGATGGCGCTAATAAAAGGTCCCAATGTCCCAAATTTTCATACTACTGTAAACGGCATTGAACGCAATTTAAATGTTCACATAACAGCCTTGATACAAGTAAAGTATGCTCCTCTGGCACCATGTAGGAGCCAAACAGTGGGCTGCATTACATAATTGGTACTTTCACACTTCTCTCTGCAGATGAAGAGCCGATTGGCAAGCACCGCGCCACAAACACAGCCTGGACTGTATGCCATGTCTCCTACATAAACATGGATAGACAGACAAACCAGCACACACACAGACACAAATAGCCCACACAGAATCCGCAAAACAAATTACATAAAGAGCTGTTGCTCTGTGTCTGACAGTGAGCGTCTTAATCTCTCTTTCCCTTGTCAGACTTTCTGTCGTTTACTGAGTCAGTTGTGACAATGCCAATTATGTTCAGTCATTTTATTAATTTGTAATTTTTCTCTCTCCCCTCCTGCACAGCTCCTGAGAAAACGGCACATAGGAAACGACATTGTTACCATAATCTTTCAGGAGCCGGGAGCACTGCCTTTCACTCCCCAAAATATTCGTTCACACTTCCAGCACGTCTTTGTTATTGTTCGTGTACACAACCCCTGCTCTGAAAACACCTATTACAGGTAAATCTTTACAGCTGATCAAGCATATTTCTATACACATGCGATCACTAAAGATTATCTCACACTTCCAGTCTTCTATCTTTCCTCCCCACAGTGTTGCTGTGACACGGATGAAGGACGTGCCCCCCTTTGGACCACCCATCCCCAGCAGTGTTAACTTCCGGGATCCTGAGACCTTTCGTAACTTCCTTCTTGCCAAAGTCATCAATGCAGAAAATGCAGCACACAAGTCAGAAAAGTTCCACACCATGGCGACACGAACACGGCAGGAGTATCTTCGCGACCTGGCTGAGAACTACATCAGCAGCACGCCACTTGACACGGCCGGCAAACTAAACAATCTCATCTCCCTTGCGTCCAAGAAACGTGAGCGCTCGAAGGCAAGAGAAGGAGCAGAGCTGGGAGCTGTAGGGGCAGTCGCCTGGCGAGTCCAGGCCCAGGACTTTAGCGGAGGAGGGACAGAGATCCCTTGTGCCTTGGGTGTGTCGGCTGAATACATCCTCCTCGTGGACTGTTCCACCAAAGAGGTGGTGTTTAACTGTTTCTGTGCGGACGTGATCGGTTGGACACCAGAGCGGCTGGCATTGAAACTCTTTTACGGCAGAGGAGACCACATTGCAGTACGAGTACCAGAGGGTGGCGCACAGGACATCAGGGAGGTGGTGCAGAGGTTAAAGGTGAGACTTTAGAGCACATGTGCATTGTAGATGTAGTGCAGATAGGCTGTGCTTTAATCAGACCCTTAATATGTTGTAGAATGACTACAGGTTACAAATCTTGTAAACAATGTTGCGACATGCATTGTTTACACCCTGTGGTCATCTCTACATCCTTTTGTTTTATTGCATTGTTTCTTTGCTGACTTGTTTTCCCACCAACACTGTGCTAATCTGTTTGCATTTGTGTTCTTGTGTGCGTAGTATAAACAAAATGAGTCTCTACTTGCAAAAATGTACACTTTAGAGCTTTTGGTAGAAGTTTTGTCTGTGGTTATCAGAGTTTAAAAGAGAAAATAAGTGCAGCACCGTCATTGTCTTATACTGCTTTGAACTCAGGGGATTTCCACAGTGGGTATCATTTTTCATTCCTCTGAAGTTTTAAATTCAAAGACAGCTTTTTACTTGAGAAACACAAGATTTACTCAGCAGCAAGTCACTGTGACAACAATTATAAATTACAGATGTATTCTATGTGAGCGTGTGCCTTATTTATTATTTTTTTAATGAAGCTGTGCTACTTTATGTCCTATCTGGTTTGAGGCATTTCATATTGTGATAATCCCTGAGAAATGTGATAAATTAAACACTGGGAAAAGGAGATTTCCTGGACTTGAGCTTTCTTGGAGCTTTGTGTTAATCCGGCTGAAAACAAAGTGTTTAAAAACTAGTTAATCTTTCTAAAAGCACTAAATACATGCAGATCTGGGACTGAGAAGTTCACCAAATGCTGGTTTAAAAGTCAATGTCACCTGGTCCTTTGCTCTCCATTTTGAATGTTTATCTGTGATGTTTCCTTTGTTTGAGACTATGATAGCTGACACATATCATGTTAACACTGTAAATCTAATATGTTTTTCCTCCATCCTGTTCTCTGTTTAGTCATTAACAGTGGGGTGTGAAACCGTAGATATGACACTAAGAAGAAACGGGCTGGGACAGCTGGGCTTCCATGTTCGATTGGATGGCACTGTAGCTGAGGTACCATCAGATGACCATACCTAATTTTGAAAAACACTGTGAAGATTCTTGGCTGTACATAAGTTCTCTTTATTTGTTTGTCATGCAGGTGGAAGAGTACGGCTTTGCCTGGCAGGCAGGACTGAGACAAGGTAGTCGGTTAGTAGAGATTTGTAAGGTGGCTGCTGTGACACTGACTCATGAGCAGATGATTGACCTGCTGCGGACGTCAGTTACGGTCAAGGTGGTCATCATTCCTCCATACGAAGAGGGCGGACCTCGCAGGTGTGTTGCAGTCTGCGTGTGGTTCCCTTTGAAGCTGAACTAGCTAGAGAAATTAATTTGTAAACAGCTGTCATGAATGCAGATGTTTGGACAGTGGGTGATGGCACAGAACTGTGCTCAATGTAAGTGGGCAGAAGTGGAAAGACAAGAGCAAGCTAGAAGAGAGTGTGTCTGTACTCATCGCTTCAACAAACCAAAGCCTGGCAGAGATAGCGGCCAGACTCCAATGTTCTGAGGATTTTGTGTGGGAGTGTGTGAAAAGAGGAAGCGACCGAATAGAGAAAGAACGATGTGTGGTTGAAGAGGAAACAGGCAAAATGAGGCACAGAGACAAAAAGAAGCATTTCTTTAACGTGAATTAGCAAAAATCGGCTGCTCTTTCTTCCACATATCTAGTCATCTCTGCTATTGTCACTTCCTCTCCGCCGCATAATTTAAATCTTTTCCCTGCCATCACCCTTTTCCATCCTTTCATCCACACATAAGTCCTTGATTGAGACAGAATAACGGGGCCATACAAGGCACTGATGTGGTGTTACCAAGGTGAAAAAATAACGCCTGCGTGCATGCGTGCATGCATGCCTGCGTGCATGCGTGTTTGTGACCAAGAACTAGAGCTCCTAAACACAGTAATTGTGTCAGGCTGTGTGATCACACAGTGGTTAGATTTCTTTCATGCTAGAGGCAGTTTAATTACACCAACCTAAATCCCTTTGACACACACACACACACACGTGGTACTGTGGCATTGGAGCAGCTGATAATTAGAGTTTTGTATTTCATTCTTCCCCTCTCTCCCTATCTGACTCGTTTGCTGTTTTGTGCCAAGCAAGCAGATTGCATGAGATTGAAGCCTGGAATCTGCAGGAGAAAAGACCACAAAAATATAAATAAATAAATAAAAGAGTGGAAGTGATTAATTAAAAATGCACGCCCTGTGTGAATAAAAAGAACAGGAAAGGAAGGAGGGAGGGAGGGAGGGAGGGATTGAGTAAAAGAGAGAGAGGAAAGCAAGGTTGAGTGTTTTGAGCTAGAAAGGCAGAGAAACGTTGGGTGAGGAGGACGTGTCTCAACACCGCCGAGAGTTAGAGGAGTGGGTGGAAGAGAAACAGAAAGAAAGACACCGAAGTTGGAAGGGTTTTTCTTTGCCATTCATTCTCGGCTCTGAATGTGCAAGATGGACGGAAACGGCAAGGAAAAGGTGTGACTGACGGATGGCATTGTGCGTTTGACTGTGTGTGTGAGCTCCAGCTGTGTCATCTCAGCCAGCATGATGGGAGAAACACTGAATGCCGACAGATTCAGACTCTGCTCTCTCTAAGGTTTGCATTCTCTTCGTGTGTTTGTGTGTGTGAGCCTGCACTTCTTATGTAACTGTATTGATACTGTTGGATTAGACCTATTCCTTTATTGAATACAGTGTCTGTACATGTGCAGATTTGTTCATCTTTTGTTTAATGCACTGTCATTTGAAATCTATTTTTCATATTTTTGAAGCCGTGCATGTTATGTTTGTTTTCCTGTTGACATGAGTTGCCACTAATGCTTATTTCATGTGTGCTGAAGAAAAGCATTAAATTCACACACACTTTAATATAGATTCATCATTTTAGCCAATTTTTTAGCAAAATAGCCTCCTCAAAGGAAAATACTTTCCCCCTTTCTGATGTTATGATAAAATTATTTTTGTCATCAATTTTAATAACTGGTATTCAATTTAATTAAGTGTAAGAGAAATTTTTATTTATCCAGTGGTCAGAACTAACTGAAAAGTAAATAGATTTGTGTCAGGCAAGGTAACAGTGCTATTGGCTGTCTTGTAGAAAGTGATTATGCTTACAACTTTGAGTTGTCACACTCCAAAGGACCATTCTTAAAACAGTATGTAGATTTAGTAATGAAAATAATTTAAACTTGCACAAAAGAGCTACATCACACACTGTCCTGATGGCTTGCATCTTTTTAAATGCCAACTTTATCCCACTTTGCCTCACTTTAAAGCCTCACTTTGACACTGTTTTCCTTCTGTTTCCCCGCTCATTTCCTTAACTCTCTTCTTCTCTTCATTTGTCTTATGTTAAATGCCGTCCAGTATGCATATTTAATGCCGCTTTCCCATCTGCAGTATGCTTTGTGAATGAAATAATTATGATGACGTGTAAAAGACATGTGCTGCATGTCAAGCTAAAGGTTACTATAAGAACATAAGAGATATTTAGTTGAGTGTTGCGTGGAGTCGATGAATAAAGATGGCCACCCCTCCAGCTGGGAGCTCCATCACTGATTTCATAATTGATAAAAAATAATGCAAGCTTAATTTAAGCGCCGTTTTCCCTTACACAGTGTTTTCTTTTTTTTTTCCGAAAGGGAGCTGAACGGTATATCAAAAACTAACAGCTGATACTGGTTCTGTCAGGAAAAATCTGTTTGATGCATGAACTGTAAATACAGTTATCACGACCTTGTATACTGTTACAACACCTATCTGCTAAGACCCTGAGTGAGGCCCTCTTTGAAAAGATTGGAGAATATCTCTCTCTCTCTTTCTCTCACACACACACATACTTGACCTCAGTCTCACAGTAGGAAAGATGGAGTCCTGATGTGCCAATAATCAGTTTACTTTTCTTCCTTTCTCCCTCCGTCGGCATCAGGGGAGCTCATTAGTGAGTGCTGTTACATGTCTGCTGTGTGTTTGAGCATTCACAAAGCAGGTTATGAGAGGACAATAATGTGGAGCATTTGGAGGAGGCTTGTAGAACAGTTTTCACACACTGAACTTGGTGCAGAAACCGCTGTTCTGGTTCAGCTGCAGTTCAGGCTTTCAGAGAGGAGGCTGCTGCTTTTTACTGACCAACAGCTAAAGATCAAAAACTATGGATGAAGGCTGCATAGAGGAGATAAACTTGGGGTTGGGGAGGAAAGGAGCAGCATTTAAGTGTCAAGCTTTTAATTCTCTTGTTGTGGAGGATGTTCTACTCTGCACTGTTCTTATAAATCATCCTTCTCTCTGTCTCTGTAGGGGCTGCACAGAAGAGTACGAGATGAAGACCATGGAGCAAAAGCCAGAACCTGAGCCTCTTGCAGCAGGATACAGACCCTCCCCTCGCCAAACATGGCGATGGGAAAGCTCACCTATTCCTCCAGGGCTCCACAGCGCCTCTAACCCACAACGATGGATGCCCGTGGGTCCCCCACCACCTCCACTGCCACGCTCACACAAGGCCCTGATGCCAGTTCCTTACAGAGAGCCTCAGCACCTCAACAAGAGGTGAGCCTCTGGCCCAAAAGTCATTTGTTCTCTGCAAAAAGAAAATGTTCCTGCCTGAGATACTGTAGCTGATCAAGGTCCTTTCATGGTGATGAGACAAATATTGTAGACACTAAATTAAAATACAAAGCGCAGACAAGCCAAGCTTTTTAAAATGTATTAAATAGAGGAAAGCCTGCAAGTTGGTTCAGGTAGGCAACTCAAGTTTCACTATCATACAGACCAACATGCATCGCTTCACTTATGCTGATGCCATTGAATAATTTTCAAAAGGACAAAGATATCACTTGCACTTATTACCGTACTACCACACTTCATCAGTGCATAGAAAAGATCAGGAACAAAACACACAAACTGCTTAGTTCAAAGAAAAACTTTAGTCAAACTGCAGTCAGACAGAAAATTATACTTCTCAGCTCACCCTACCTCCATGCTCATTATAATGCCAGGTGAAGTAAGCAGGTGAGTGTAACTATTTCTGCACACCCATAGTACCGGTGCCGTGTGCACATACAAACCAAAGACTTGAATATGCTAAAGATTTAAATGAATCAGCCCTGCACTTTCCCAGCATTTAGCTACAGGGTTATTGACTTATCACTCTACATTTTCAGTGTGTATCATATACTGTATGATACAATATATTCTCCTTCTGCAATAAATTATTTTTAACATTTGTGTGACCGAATTATAATAAAGTGTAAGTATAAAGTGTTTTAAACCTGCTTTAGGTAGAAATCTAGAAATGGGAAAACAACACATCTGGAATTGACTTTCCCCACTTTTATTACATTACAGTGAGTTTTCATAGTACTCTTGAGTCGTGAAAATCTAAATACACGCCATAATTCCGTAGCTTATAAAACCACCTTTAGCAGCAATAACTTGAAATAATCTTGTTCTCTATGACTTTATCAGTTTCTTACGTCATTGTGGAGGAATTTTGGCCCACTCGTCTTTACAACGTTTTTCTCCTTCATCGAGGTCTGCAGTTGTTTATGCACAGCACTCTTTATGGTCCCACTACAGCATTTCAATCAGTTTGAGGTCTGGACTTTGACTGGGCTATTGCACCATCTTGATTCTCTTCTTTTTCAGCCTTTCTGTTGTAGATTGCTGCTGTGCTTGGGATCATTGTTCCACTGCATGACCCAGTTTCAGGCAGTCTTGAGCTGTCAGACAAATGGCATCACAAGTGACTCTAGAATACTGTGGTATACAGAGGAGTTGATGGTCAACTCAATGACTGCAAGGTGCCCAGGTCCTGTGACTGCAAAACAAGTCCAAATCATCACCCTTCTAAACCCGTGCTTGGTATTGTTTTTTTTCGTGTTGTGGTGCATTATGTTCAGACACCTTCACTTTGGTCTCCTTTCTCCATAAGAGATTGTTCAGATGCAGCTTTGCAAGCTTCATTTTAGAGATTTTTTTCTCCAAACAAGCCATAATTTATTCAGTCTTTTTCACTGTTGTGAACTTTAACATTTAACATGCTAACTGAGACCTGTAGGGTTTGAGATGCAGTGCTTGGGTTTTTTGCTATTTCTCTAGGCATTGCACAGTCTAACATTGGGCTGAATTTACTGGGACGTCCACTCCTTAAAAGATTGCAGCATTGTGTTAACACACAACTGAATGCTCCAAGCCAGCAAATTGCCAAAACGTCTGCTTTTATAGAGGTGCTCACCCTGACTGATGATCGTTTAATCAGTTATAGTTGATTGGCAGCACCTGGCTGCTACTTACCCTTTTTATTCCTATGGAAACAGTAAAGGTGTACTTAGTTTTTCACAGGACTGCACAGAATTCTGTGAAAACTTTCTTTTTCACACAATGATGCTGTTCCTCACCTGATCTGGTCTGTAAGGTCCTGATGATCAGCCAGAGTCTCTGTCATAGGCTAGATAGCCTGAAAGCAGAGCCTGAAGGAGGTGCAAGAGTCAAATTTCCTCTCAGAACACTTGAATTACAATATGCTGAAAGGTTTTTAATGGATTTTTTTGTCCAGTGATGCCAAAAACATGTCATCCCCCTCAGCTTAAAGTGGGTCATGTAAACTCAGTGTGTATAGTCAACACCTTTTAGTGTACCGTGAGAATATTTGATCCATGAAGAAATTATGGGAATAGAGGTGTAAAACACAGGGCATGATCCATCTTTGCAATCTTCCTTTAGCAGACAGCATCTTTTCCTAAACTCCTCAACCACTCTCATACTACAGTTTTAAATCAGTGTGGTTCCATCTTAAATAGTTAACCATAAAGATGAGGAGAAGCGGAGATTAAACTGCTGCAGCTGTACAGGTGATTGTAGGTCAACTTACATAACAGTTTTGCACATTTCTGTGATTAGTGTGAAAAACATTAATTGCTCCCAGCAAACCCTCCACACAATATGTTTTACTGCAGCCTAACTAAATATTTTGTGAATTTTTGTAACTTGTGATAGTTGGTGTGCTTATGTTACATGGTAAAGATTTCATTTTAAATCAATGATTGCTGGATACAATTGATGTCAGCTGGGTGGATATGCAACTCAACCAGTGGAAAAAACATTTAACTGAAGATGAGCTTGGACTGCCTCCCATTCTATAGACACACAGCAAAATACCAGTTTAATTTTGATATCTGGTCATTTAATGTTGAGCTGTAGTCGTTCTGTCATGCAAAAAGCATGGATATGTAATTTCCTCATTACTGATGGCCTTTCTTTACAGTATGTAGCCAGTAATCCTCGTGTTTAATATTTGACAAAGGAGGTTTTTCAGGGTAGATGTGTGTGAGGAGTAGTAAATGCCTTTGGGCTAACTCCCATGTGACCATTGCGCTGTCTAAGCCTGCCAGACTGTCGTAAACTTGTATTAATAGTAAACGATATTCTGGAATTTTGCTTCTCCTAAACAGTGGAAACAATAAGGTGTTTGTGCGTTTTTATTCCTCTAAAACATTTTTTTTGTTCCGGGCTTACTAATCAAACTGTTAAAGCAAAGCATTTAAGATTAACTGTAGTAGTGCTTAGAGTTTTTAAACTGTTAACAGCACTGTTTTTGTTTTGTTTTCAGTCTTTTTGTTCTCAGTGGACCACCGCACACTCACATTAATTCTCATTTATTTTAAATATCTTTTTTTTTTGTCGTCATATCCATTGTTTGTTTCTCTGGATTATCCATCATCCTTTGTGCATTTCAGGCCCGTCAGCTACCCAGAGAACCACTACAACCTGTCTCCTGCAGGAGGCGACAGACTTCTGCCCTACAGAAACCCCTCAGCCAGCTTCTCCTCGCCTCCCTCAGGCCTGGTCGGCCTGTCTACGATGGGGCCACCTGGAATCACACCAGGCCCCTTTGCACGCTACAAGCCATCCCCTGACAGGTGTGTGGGTGGGTGTGTGTCGGGGGGGGGGG
>VUQH01002622.1:2334-15677 GCA_015106775.1 Etroplus canarensis
AAAAAGGTAGAATAAAAAAAAAAAAAAAAAAAAAAAAAAAAAAATAAAAAAGTTTTTTTTTTTTTTTTTTTTTTTTTTACACAGCGGCAGAGCCAGACACAAGACTGTGAGACACTGTCGGCAACAGTATGTGGATTGATTAATTAAAGATCTTTATCTTTCATTCTACCGACAAAAAGAAAAAGAGCAGACTGTGCCTCAGAAAAAGGAAGGGAGAGTGAGAGATGAGGGAAGGTAGAAGGTAAAACCAATAGCGTAATAGAGAGGAAAAAAGATGACGAGATGGCTATTCTGGAGGGATAGATAGATGGAAAGATAGTGGCAAAAAAGGAAAGTGACAATAATGTCAGAGCGAGGAGGGCAGATGCGAGTGGAGGGAAGAGGGAGGAGGGAATGTGGCAAGAAAGGATGAGGGGAACTGTTTAAAGGGAGGAGGAGGTGGGGCTGGGTAAAGAGGTCTTACGGTGTGGTATTTTTACCCCTTTTCAATGATGGAGTGATGAGAGGTGGGAGGTGGAGAGGAGAACGGAAGCTGTAATTAATGGCGAAGACAGGGAGGCAGGAGATGGGTTGAGGGTTTGCATTGCTAAAAAAAGAATTCCAAGTGTACAAATCTATACCCATTCTTAATGGATTTTTAAGGCTTTTACTGTATGTGGATTTTAAAAATAATACCACCTTTTTATAGAACCAGCATGTTTGCTTACATTTACATCATCATGTAGAAAGTGGTTACAAATTATCCTAATTTGCACGGCACTTTAATGCAAACAGAATTACAGTGAACACTTAAAGTAAGCTGGTGTTCAGTAGGCTAAGCAGTCAGGTAAACAAACAGCTTCATGGGTCCAAACACACCACATCATGACTACAATTATCCCCTTCATTACACATTATTTTACTCTTTTGCTTTGTAGTAAGAATGTACATCTCTCGCAGCTTATTGAAACACCTGTTATCTGATGGCTTGTTGTTTTGGCTCAAAATCCCCAAAGCTTTTATCAGCAGATTATATTTCTGTGTAACAGAATACACTCCCCGGCCACTTCATTAGACAAACCTTGCTAGTACCAGGTTCCTTTTCGCCTTCTTTCTATGTAGCGCATATTCAACAAGGAGCTGAAATATTGTTCACAGATTTTGGTCCATATTGACATGATAGCATCACACAGTTGCTGCAGGTTTGTCATCTGCATATCCATGATTTTTCACATCCCAAAGGTACTCTGTTGGGTGGAGAGCTAATGACTGTGGAGGCCATTTGAGTACAAGGAACTCATTATCATATTCAAGAAACTAGTTTGAGATTATTTGAGCTTTGGGACATGGTGCGTTATCGTGCTGGAAGCAGCCATCAGAAGATGGATACACTGTTGTCATTAATGGACGGCTATGTTTAGTAACAATACTCAGGTAGGCTCTACTATTTAAACAAAGTTCAGTTTGTACTAAAGGGCCCAACGTGTGCCATGTAAATACCCCTACACCATTAAACCACCACCAGCCACCTGAACTGCTGATACAAGGCAGGATGTAGCCATGCTTTCATGTTTTTTAAACCTAATTCTGACATTATCATCTAAATGTTGGAGCAGAAACTGTGACTCAACAGACCAGGCAACATTTTTACCATCTTTTACAATCTTCTTTTTACAATCTGCAAATTGCAGCCCCTGTTTCCTGTTCTTAGCCGACAGGAGTGGGACAGGGTGTGGTGTTCTGCTTCAGGAGACCATCTGCTTCTTAGGTTTGACGTGTGGTGCATTCAGCTCAAAGAACTACGACCAGTCTCCTCTGACCTTTGGCATCAAACAAGGCATTTTCACCCAGGAAACCAGAAAACTGCCACTGACTGGATATTTGTTCTTTCCAGCCGTTCTCTGTAAACCCTAGAGACGGTTGTGCGGGAAAATACTAGTAGAGCAACACTTTCTGAAATACTCAGACCAGCCCATCTGGCACCAACAATCATGCCTCATTCAAAGTTATTTTAATCTCCTTTTCTCTCCATTCTGATGCTCAATTTGAACTTCAGCTGGTCACCATAACCTAAATGCACGGAGCTGCTGCCACATGATTGACTGAATAGTTTTGTGTGTGTGTGTGTGTGTGTGTGTGTGTGTGTGTGTGTGTGTGTGTGTGTGTGTGTGTGTGTGTGTGTGTGTGTGTGTGTGTGTGTTAACAAGCAGTTGAACAAGTATCCCTAATGAATTGTCTGATGAGTGCATATGGGCTGTAATTTATACTAACACCTTCTAATGTTGTTATCTTAGTCATTAGATGACAGAAGTTAAACCATGCTGGGTTCCATACAGCCATCACTCATTACAGTTTTCTTTCACAGCTTCAGTTCAAGTAAATCAAATATGAATATGGCTTATCCATTCTCAGTCAGCACTTCTCAAATTTACACTTACACATGTCTCAGGACCACAGGATTGCAAAAGACATTTCTGAGCATCAACATTGTAAATCTCTGTGCAGCTACTGGCTGACTGTGCTGGCTCAGGAGTGCTCACTCAGCAGCTGAAAAAACACAACAGTACCAACAATCAATGTCCAAACTGATGTTTGACCCTACTGGCTTGAAAGAGCTCACTCATCAGCTCTGAGATTTACAGTAACACTACAAACTGTTACTTCTTTCCACAACCACCTTGTGTTTTCACAACAGCTTGGTGCTATAATTCTGTAAGTTCCACTATAAAACTCAGAAAACACAGCTGAGGGAATCAACCTACTCTCCACTACCCGAGAGCTCTTGGTATAGTTGTTAATGAATGCCTTAGAGAGATGGGTCCAGAGGTGCTACAAGGTACTTAGGATTCAGGTCAACATCGCTTGACCCATGCGGACAGGCTGGCTGAATAGTGGTGATAATAAGACTGGAGGTTGAATGAGAAAAGTCATTATAAAGAAGTAATTGGCAGACAGAGGGAGATGCTTTGATACTAAGACTCTGAACTTGCTCTCTTCTCACTCTCCCGTCTTCCAGCTCCTCCTTCCTTTTTCCAAAGAACCGCTTTTCTCCACTTCAGGCATCACTCAACTCACTTTTGTCATTTAATCCTTCTTTTCCTTTCCATCTCTTGTTTCTTTATGCCTCAAGCTATCTTACTTGCTACAGAACTGTTTGAGCCTTGAAGACAATGCTTGTTTACATGCCTCTTCATCTGTATTTTACTTCTCTCTCGTCATTTAATTTTGTTCTCATCTCTCTCAATCAACCTCTTGCCTTTAGCCATTTTTTTCTTCTTTGCCTTCATCTGCAACAGCCCTGCTCTCCGTTTCTTTTTCCCTCCCTTGCTAACTTTTCTCTGTGGTGATGAGGTAGACTATGATGAGGATGTTCAATGCTTTTTATGTAGAAAATGAATACAAAAAAGAAAAATATAAGTGGTGGCTATAGAAAATATCCTTCTTTATGTCTTCCTTCTTAAGGCAGGTTTCTTATACCCTCCTACCTTATTTCTATCCCTGCCAACCTCCTTGCTGCAGGGCAGGTTCCAGGTCTCATTAGAAAGTATTGGCCAGCATAGCTTTCTCACTGATCTCACCTGCTGTTTCTCTTTCTCTCTGCGTTATTCTGTCATGTCCTGACCTCTCACTAGTCACAGTAAGAGAAAACACTGTGCATATAACACACATACCAATACCCATGTATAAAAATCTACACAGTGGTCCCCAAACACACAAAACCTGCTCATTATTCATCTTAAACCACAGTTTGAACCTTCAGCTTCGGCTAACACTCCACACAACCCAGCAGCAGCCCACACACAAATGGTAAATTGCTCATGAACTCACCACTCACCCAAAAATCACATGAACACATGTGCAATCTGCTTTGGCACAAACACACAAAAAATCTCTCTATACACCCTGTGAACACAGGTAATGCTCGACCCTGCAGGCTCAGACAGTGCACCACCAACAGCCTTACTCTGAAATAGACTCAGGTTCAGAAATGCTGCCTCAATCCTAATACACCCTCACTGTAGGCCACCAACTCAAATTGGAAGCCTGCCATTAGCAAGGTCAGGCAGCCTGTAATGTAGCTGTTTTCACACATGCACTGCAGCCCTGTACTTTTTTAGACATTACCCTGCAGCACTGTACAGTATGTAAGAACACAAATGTCCAAAGCAGTCAGAATGGGTATTTAACCTCCCGTCACACAGGTTGAAAGTCAGTGTAAGGTAATATTGACCCCATGTGAGAACAGAACAGGTAACTGTCAGAAAAATTGTGAGAGTCAGGTTACATGTTTACTGCTTCCTGCGTGCTCTATTTAAGTGCTGCCCTTCATTAAAATTAAATCTCCAGTGGTGAGAATGCATTTGACCTGGAGATTCTCTGTTGACAACTTTGGGGTGATTTCATTTTACATCTGACTTCCCTAATAAAGATGTGTCTACTCAAATCTAAATATTTTCACAATAATCTAAGGACAGGGCAGGTTTTGTAATGACCAGCAGTGTAAAAACATGAGATTGTTTTACTTATGCATAGAAAGTTGTTGGTTTGATTCCCTGCATGAACATAGCCCTACTGATATGTTTATGAGCTAAGACAGAGCTGGGTAAAAAAATATCCTTCCCCACAAACACGATTTAAACACTGATGTTATCTCCCCAGTCAACACTGATTCTGGTACAATGGCAAAAATTGCAGATGTAGTTTCCTCTCACTGTACTGGTCCAGTCAGTCATTCTTGCAAATAAAAATGCTGATCATATTATTTTGATATAGGAAAAAAAAGCAAACACATGCCATTTCTTTTTTTAAAAATACCACAAGATCTGATTGACAAATCATTTCATTATGAAATGTTCGTGATCAGAATACCACTCAGCACTGCACTGGGAACTTATTTGTCTAAAATATCAGAACTATCACCTTAGATCATCATCATAACTCTGCAGCTTATAGTTCAGTAGAATAAAAATGGTCTCTAGAGTGAGAAGTCAGGAGTTGAGTCTTCCTGATTGTGGATTAATTTTTCATGAGTTTTTTACTCTTCTCGCAAGCAAGAATGTTTGTCCACTGGTCTGAGTCTTGCTGCTTTTACCGGCTCAAACCCAGGCTGGGAATATCCTCCCTCATCTCAACAACTGCCTCCGTGATGCAGACTTAGTTACTTGAACATCAGTGTACGCAAACTACTGTAATCAAAGTGGTACTGCCAAACTTAGTGTGTGAGCTTGAGGTGATATCTAAATATGGTAACTTTTTGCTTTTGATGGTTGTGTTAAACTGATTTAATCTTGGGTCTAAGTAGTATTGATTCATTCTAAGTAACTCATTTAGGAATGACATAATTTTAACATGGTTGAGTTTATTTGGATTTTGTTGTTGTTGTTTGTTTTGCTTTTTAAATTTGAGCTATGCAAAGTGATTCTTAAGCTGTTTCCAAAGTTAAGTCACAGTAGGTATCTGCACATCATAAAATTCTTATTTTCACAATTCACAAGTGTGTTTTTGGTCAAAGCCAACTAGCTCTTCCTCTTTTTAATATCATCAGTAATCTGCTGTACATTACAAGTGGGAAAATTTTGCATTTGGTTCTTTCTTACAGAAAGCCCTGTATGAATTAATAAAACATTGTCTGAGTTTTGTCTGTGTTCAGTTTAACCACCCATTCCAACAAACCTTCACTAACTTGCCTGACTTCCTGGAAGCTGTTTGACAGAAAACAGAGGCCTGCTTCTCCCATTGCCCTCTCTGTAGAACTATCGCTGTCCATGGTACTGAAGCATTAAATACAACAGAATTATTTATTATGCTTCTGGTATAATGCTGACATGAAGCCACAAAAAAGTGTACATTTATTAAAATTGGGTTCCCATGTCTTTTATCCATTTACAGCTTGCTGGAAATATGGGATTGGTCTGAGATCCAAGTCTCCATTGATCTGGACTTCCACCATCTCAGCTGGCTTCCCATTGCACACTTAAATGTTGTGAAGCACACAGATCTTCTCAGGACTGTCCAGAAGTGCCCATCTGGTTCAATCTTGAACATGGAAATAGGCTTTAAAAACACTGATTGTGCTCACGCATCATATTTTGAGTATAGATGTGGGCCTCAATCTCTGGACCAGTGTCCTTATCCAGGTGTGTAAGGGTTAGCATGGACACTTTGGAAATACAGAGGATGTGGTAATTATCAAGACATTAAAGCCTACCTGCTGTAAGAAAACAAATAATGAAAGTTTACATTCAATCCCACATTTTTGAAAAACAGAAAATAAATGTTGACAATAATTACTGGACTTATTACCAGCCACATCGCTGGTAACAAGTCTGGTGGAATTATGTACAACCTGGATATTTGTTCCGTGTGTGCCTTTCAATGTAGAACACATATTCGGTTTTAGAGCTAAATATGAGTTTCATTAATTGCTCCTAGGACATTTGGGAACTCTGCTGTGACTCAAAACCTCTGACTGACTTTTTTTGGAGAGCCTCCTGACTGTTTTGAAGTATTTATGCCTCTTGCTATTAGTAACATTTGGGGAGGGACAATAGAGGTGAAAATGTGGACATCAGAGGCCATGGCACATTGAAAAGACTGTGTTGCTGCAGTGGGTATTGCATGACTTCTCCTAGTTGAGGGTTCAAGATTGTCTTTGAATTCCTCCAGAAAATTAAGAATAACCTGGCTTAGCAATCGATATGTTCTGATTACACCTTCCTTTGGCATTCTAAATAGATTAACACGAGCGGTGAAAAAACTCTCTCTTATCTACCACGCGCTCTACGTTCTCAGCAGTGCTCCCTCCCAGCAGCCATTATCACAGCCAAGCCAAGTGCAAAATAAGAGATGCTTTTTTTGTGTGTTAAATAATGGCACAATTTGAAGCAAATTGCCTCCTGCAAACTTTAGTAAATCATACTGTATGATTTATTTAAATACTTTCCTCCCCAAATTTTGTGCTCTAAATGAGAAACTCCTACAAATGCTCCTTCAAATATGCAATAAGGCAGGCAAAAATAAATGTCCACGCATTTCAGTTGCAAACTTATTACTTCACCGCTTAAGTAAATCCTCAGTAAATCATTTTTTAATGCCAAAAGGGGGGTTTGCACTGGCACAAACCAATTTAAATCTTACCCTAGGTATCTAACATAGACAGTATTACAGAATATGATTTTCATTTGCAAATACTATAGCTTTTGAAATTCTCATTTTACCATCTATTACATTTTTTGTTTTACTTTGTTTTTATTATTCCCAAAGTATTTCAGTTTATTTAATCTCTATGTAACAAAGGCTCTAAATCTATATTCTGTGTATATATTAAAGGATAGGTTTAGATTTCTTAGCTTAAAAGAAAAAGAAACTTTTTCTTGAAGCAATTTCAGTGTAAGATGTGAGACAGCTGCTATGGACAAGAGCATTTATTAAAAGACCAATAAATCAACAAATGTGTTATTCAGAATAGTTTTTTAAATCATATGGGACTGGGGTATGAAAATAAAAGCAAGTCCTGTCCTTGCATAAGACCATCATCATCTAGTGTGGGTAATGTTTAAAAATATTTCAAACAAGGTTGCAAGGTTTTCACAGCTTCCCCTTAGGTTCACTCCTTCTTTCTGTTGCTCCCTTCAGGGGTTGCTACAGAGGCTCCTCTGCCTCTATCTCACCCTGTCCTTTGCATCCTCTTCCCTCACACCAGCCCTTTCCATGTCCTCCTTCACTTATATCCATGAACCTCCTCTCTGGTCTCTCTCTTTTCCTTCTGCGTGGCCGCTCCATTTTCAACATCCTTTGTCCAATATATTAACTATCCCTCCTCTGCATATGTCCAAACCAGCTGTCCCTCTGATGGACTCATTTCTAATCCTGTCCACCCTGGTCACACCCAGTGAAAATTTCAGTATCAACTTTGCCACCTCCAGCTCCACCACCTTTCTTTTTTTCAGCGCAACCATCCCCAAACCATGCATCAAAGCAGGTCTCACTACAATGTTGTGAAACTTTCCTTAACTCCTGTGGCTATCCTTCTGTCACAAATCCTGACACTCGACTCCACCCTGCCTGCACTCTTCTTCACGTCACGTATGCACTGTCCATTGTTTTGGATGGTAGACCTCAGGAATTTAATTTGATCTAGCTTCAGTACTTTTTCCTTCTTGCATCTCAAACTTTACACTTGTCTGACTCCCATTCACATACATGTATTGTGTCTTGCATCTACTAACTTTCATTCTTCTTCTCTCCAGTGCAAACCTTCACCTCTCCAGGCTAAATTCTACCTGCTCCACTGCATAGCTCCGATTTAGGATCACTAATCGCTGGAATCAGGTATGCGTGTGTTGAGTACGTAACTAAAGTAAGTAGCTTCATCATATAAAAAAGGCCTGTACTCTAACAGAAGAGGTTCTTTAGTTGTGTAAAAAATTCATACATATATTTTGTATGCAAGACTTGACAATATGAATACCAGATTAACAGTTCCATCATAAAGCAATTGTTAAGACAATTAAAAACTGTCTTTGGGGAAAAAAATAAGCCTGCTGACAAACAGAAGGGGTCACTAAAGGGAAGCAAAAGAGGCAATAAGTGTTTTTTTTCTTCTACTGTTTTTTCTTAAAAACCCTTTGATTCTTCTATCTGAAGTGCCTTTCCGAAGATTTTTTTCAGTGTCTGTGCCTTTTCATGAATAAAAAAAAAGATATATTTCTGAATGCAATTTTCATTTGTTTTTCAGCTTCTATTATTTTTCCTTCACCGCGATAACCTTGGTTTGATGATAATATCGTAACTTTTTTTATTTCCTAATTACTACCTTTCATGCATTCTTGGTTTTTGACTATGCATAACATGTCTTCATTCCAGAAAACAGATTACAGTCTTTGAGCCTTGTGAATGTCAAAAAGAAAAATAAATGAGTATTTTTTCAAAGTGGCTGAGTTGGAGTGATTTCTAGTGTATGGCAATTACATCTGAAAAAGGCCTGAGGCATCAATGTTAGACTTTTGGGACTTGGTTATAATGTGATTAGGTGCTGGTTAGGCAGATCGGCCGGGTTTTGGGTATATGAGCTTGTCTCAATTTGAGGACTGGGTGGCAATTCTTTCATGCCGTCCTCTAGCTGTCATCGACATGCACCCACTCACGCGGAATCCAAATTATAACAGCATGCAGCCATGTGAATGCATGGATTTGTGCTGTGTGTGTGAGAGACAGAGAGAAGAAGAAGAAGAGAGAGAGAGAAAAGTGAGAGAGATGACGAAAGGTTAGGGCTAAACCACATCTCTAAATTTGGCATGAGCTCAGATCAAAGGACTGCAATGGTGGAGAAAGGGAGAAAGAAAAAGGAGAAAGCTCCAGAACCCTCTTCTCCCTTCTCTTTCTTTACTACCGTATCATTTTTCACTCCTTTAAAATTACTTGATTCCCTCTTTTAGAGTGATCGTCCACTAGATCAAATTTATAAATGCACATTTTCTTAGTTTTTGCCCTGAATCCACAGTAAGATGGAATGTTCAGAAATGAAAAAGAGAAGCTTTTTGAAAATACACTGAAGAGTGGGCAATCTGGCTTTGTTTTCAAAGGCTTGAAAAGGCTTCTCTGTGTTCCACATAAGGTAATATGCACGGAAGTCATTTTGTGTGATTGTTTTTTTTTCTTGGCTATAAATTTATGGAGAACAATAATTGTAGCTGCACTGTGTTTAATGAAAAATCTCAAGTGTTTCAAAGCAGACAGGGACATTGGTGACTATGACCCAAAACATCACTATGGATGCATATCATATTTAGCCGGTTGAGTTGTCACAGTTTATAATTTTTACTCTTTTTTCTCTGTCTGCTTTCTCCATTGTCTCTTTTCCCTTCGAAACTTTCCACCCCATCTCAACTCTGAAATGGTTATGTAATTCATCACGTTCCCTCTATCTCTCTGCTCCCCTTTTCTCTCACGCTTACTCTCTATCTCTACAAGGGTGGAACAAATGGAGATCAGTCGGACTAATGCTGAGTTAGGCCCCTTGTTGCTCTGACAAAGCTATAGCATTACCCCTCTCATTTAACCAGCACTCTGATCCACTGCCTTGCACACACACAGGCACGCAAAAGGCCACACTTTATCCAAGTTTTTTTCCTTCTCTACACAAAAACAGGTATACACACAATGTGCATGTTCACACTAGTCGGGAGCTTTTTATGCATTCTTTTCATACATAAATGACATTTCAGCCCCAGAACAACATCACCCACAGGGTATTCAATGTTCAGGTCAGCTGTGGTGCTCTTTAACAAAAGGTCCTCAGAGTAATTGTGCTAAAGTCTATCTGCTGTCTGTTAACTTTCAGCAGGTCTTGGATCATATTCTTAGAGAATTTAAAAAAAAAAAAACCTTGGACCTTATTTTCATAGGTTTATTGTAGTGTTTTGTTAAAATCATGTGGGAAAAATATCTCAACTCATGCAAAGTTTTTTGGCCAAAAGCAACAAAAACAGATCAAAACTGCCTGAACATATATCAACAAAACAAGCCTCATGTCAGCCACTGCTTTATGCACTACTTTTTAGACACTTTTGCTGCTGCATTTTATTTGTGTGTTCGTTTGTGTGTAATTGTAAACCTTACACGACTAATTTTGAAGGTAGACATGGTATGTATATATCAGCTTACTCAAGCAATGACTAGCTAGCTTCATTAGGTGCTAGGGATGTCACTATACCAGAAATGTAGCAGTCAGTACAAATACCATTAGATTAGATCTTGATACCCAATCTGATACCAGGAAAAAAGATTATGCCATGTGCTTAAATATAAATTCCTTTAACCCTTTATTCTGACGGTGTTGCTGTCAATGCAAAGTGACATGCATAATTTAAATCGCCATAATTCATCGACCATTCAGTCTACCAACATAATTCCAATGGATTCTGAAAACTGAGAAGTGGCACGTTCCGTTGAAACATGGTACATGATGTTAGTCACTGGATTTCCTGTTTGGGGGGAGAGACAGTGAGCAGAGCAGGAAAGCTACTTGTTGATTATTAATTATTAGTGGTGTTTTAGCAGTGTTTACTGTATAAGTAATATTTTGATGTTTCTGAGAGTTTTGGAGTGTTTTTAGTTTTTTCGCTTTTACCGTAGTTCGGTTTTTTTTCCCTAGTTGAAATTGTTTTTTAAACAAGAGAAACCTTATGAAAGTTCACATATGTGAGTAATATTACACACTGTTTTAAGCTTATAACATATAGCAAATGAGGAATACTTGTAAGGTTTTGAAAGTTACATTTCTCCTGAGAAAAGGGCAAAATATTTTATAAAAGGACATTTTGTGACACTTTTATTGAAAAAAAGACAAAAGGACCAGATGGTGTGTCATAAATGTAGTACTAAATAGGTTAATACGAAGATTTTAACATTACAAAGCGGACATTTTTGAAAATAAAATAAATAGTACAAAACAAAATGCAGTATTATTGTATTTTTTTGTGTATTTGAGGATAACATAAGATGGATAGTAGTTTGGAAGTTGTTAATATGAACTGAAACCTTGAATTCTTTGAACAGGATGCTGGTCTCTTTCAGGTGATTTGCTGCAGTGGAAGTATTTTATTCCCTTGGTCTGAAAAGCAGATAGCATCATTTACATATTGCTTTTTGTGACTCAATTATCACTCCTTGGTCATCGGCCTTCAACAAAAAGTACTTTCATACCTGACTTTTACTACCTTTCATATCAGCGAGTGTGGGTAGAGCTATAAAGGCAGCTCCACTAGTCACCATCTTTCACATGTAGTTTTTGCTGTGCTTCTGGGCATCCTTCTTCTTCTTCAGCACATAAGGATAAACTAGAACACTTGTAGGCACATGCTGCCCTCATCAGTTCCATAAGAACTGCAGCCTCAGTACATACACCGCTTACAGAACCTACAGCAGTAAAAAATACAAGTACCATTGCATTTTCAGAATTTTGGCATTGAAAGGTATTGTAAGTATTGGTTCTAGTGACATCCTTATAAGATGCAAGTGTAATTGACTGCAGTATTACTAAAACACATTTTTAAAACTAAATTGGAAAAGCTGAACAGCTGATTCCTTAAAATGCATTTTTGTGCAGATTAGATGTTGATTAAATGGCACCCACCTGTAACCCAAATCAGACATGCTCTCAATTATATATAACTTTAAATTTTAATAAAATTTAAACAGGTGAGTTGTACAAAAATTAATTCCCCATTCAGCTGTCAGGAAGAGGCATTTTAGCTTTAGAGACCACAGGCATGTTTTTACTAGACTGTAAAAATAGTATATTTCTGCTGTAAAGCTGTGCATTTTAAGGTGGGGTCTCTGAGGAATGACTTACTTTTGGAGCCATTTAATGAAATGACATTTTGAGCACTTCCATTTTTGGTTTATTTTTCAGTCATGAAGGTTGTTGCTTGTTACAGACCTACTTCTCTGTTGGGCGTCACAACAACTAATCACCAACTTACAGTATAAAAACCCTAGCTACTGCGCCTGTTCTTTGTCAGATCATCCATCAACTACTGCAGTAGACGAATCAGGCTTCCTCAGGATTTTCTTTTGCTCTTGTCTTTTTGACCTGCCTGTGTTTACCACATTTTCTCTCCCTGTGCTTGAGATCTCCTTCATGTACCAGCTAGACATTGTTAGATTCTGGCTGACTGTTCTTCTTCCCTATCACCCCAGCCTCTAATTCCAGTGCTTCCCTCTGTCCCAACATACTATCTGGGCTTCCAAGTCTTCAGATCCCCTTTATTTAAGAAGCATGAGAATCTGTTTCTGTGCTGCATTTGAGTTCACCTATTCTTTGTTAAAACCAAAATCACTTTATATGGCACCAGACCCAGTATTTGCAAAGTTCCCAGCTCCCATATCCCTTTACTTTGAGGACAATGTCATCATAACCAGTATAAACTTAAAAAATAAGATGCTATTTGTAAGAAACTATATTTTATATTCGCATTCAGTGTGTCTACACAAGTACCAGCATTTATCCTTATCGTCACCTCTAGTGCTGCTTTGTCTTTATTTAAGCATAAAAAATGTCCTTTTCTAACACATCAGAAATACAGTGGGAGGTATACACCCACACGACGAAACACTTACGCTCTCTTACACACATTACAGCACAATAAAGCATTAGTAGGAGTCTTGTACTTCAATCAGCCAATTAACCTGGAGCAGAGCAGAACAAAACATTTGGCATTTGCCAATAGGGCAGCAACCTTCCAGTGATAATTACTCTTTGAGAGAGCAAACACACACACACACACACACACACACACACACACACACACACACACACACAAAAACACAACACAAACAAACACACACATAAACACACAGCG
>VUQH01002625.1:0-10273 GCA_015106775.1 Etroplus canarensis
CTACGTTTTGTTTTTTTTTTTTTTGTTTTGTTTGTTTTTTTCTTTAATTCAAAACCAGAATGAGATCATTCTGCAGCTTCACCTCCTGACTGAAGCTCATTAAAGCTAATTGCTAATCTGGTCATGTGGAAACCTAGGAGCTATCAGCAAACAATCTGCAGTCTTGACACTCAGTTTAAGTAGCCAGGGCTTCAGGTTTCTAACTCTCCAGATGGGCAGGTTTGCTCAGCTCAACATAAATAAGGGTTCAGCAGCTCAGGAAGGACAAAGACCGCCGTTACTGAAGTGGCTGCTGGCCAAAGAAAGGATGAGGGGGAGAAAAGCGAAAGGAGAGATTGTTATTAAATTCTCTCTTCCTGAGGTCAGTGACAGTGGGGCTTTTAGTGGCTGCTGGAACCATTCTCCCGCAACACCCCGCCTAATTGGTTAATGACATCTGATGTCATAACATGCCCCCTCTCTCTGTACCAGCATCATTCTTTATCCTTGTCTTTATGTTGCTTTCTGGTCTCTCCACCACTCAATCACTCTGTTCTTTAAACTCAACCATTCCTTATTCACTTTTACTTTCAGCTGTATTGACTGAAGAAAAGAATATGATAGTGAACAAGGCTTTTATGCTCACTCTGCTCACTCTCTGTGGTTTCTGTTGAAGGTGGCAAAATGGGTGAATTTCTTTGTGACTTAATGGACATGGCACAGATTTAAAAACGTTCGATGGAAAAGTGGATTCAGGAATTTTTACAGAAATAGAAATAAAGAGCTGCCCATGTTGACTCAATATGTAGTTCTTTGTTTTTTAATAAAAAATTACTTATATGTCTAAAATGTGAAAATCCCACAGTTGTAAACACCCAGAAACCCTGGTATGCAATTTCTGAAAAATGTTTGAAAGATTTCAGCACCAGTTGGCCTTGAGGTATTATCCAAAACAGACAAGAACAGTAAATCCTCACATCTGAGAAACTGGAATCACGATTTTTTTCAATTTTTTTGACAAATGATTTGAAACAGCCAATTATTTATTTAAATGCTCATTTAATAGACCCTCTTTTCCAGTCGACATTTTGAATGATCACTGTAGGAAAAACAAGGGTAATAACATTAATTACTTTGATTGCAGCTCCATTTCAGAAAATTGTCCTGTTTAGACATGACAATAATAAACCCTTCTTTTACATAATATCACAAGTAAAAATAAAATGTCTTTACGGAAATAAGATTTTCAGTTGGCAAGTTGTTCCATTTCTACATCAAAACAGTCAATTGACACATGTGCACTACAAATCACACATAAGTCCTTTGATTGAAGACTTTTTCATGCACTGTGCTATCACACAGCAGTGATGAAAGTTTATTAAAAAGGAAAAAACTGCAGACTCAGCATTTACTGTAATGAATTATGCAACTCAAGCAAGTGTAAAAAATTGCTTTTCAGACTCTAGAAAAATCAATGGTTGTCTTGAATAAAAAAATATTTTGTAAATCTGATTTCAACATGATTAACAAAAATGTAAAGGTCACTTTTAACTAAAATTTTCACAAATTCTTTCCGGTGCTGTGAGGCTGTCCAGCTGTCAGACTATCCTCATGTCTGCCATCCTGGCCTTCTGTCTATCTGTATGTCCGCCTTTAGTTACCTAAGAACCCTGGACCAAAAATAACAACACACTGTCAGACCTCTCGTTGCTGCCTTCTCACATAGCCCATAAACTTAACAGCTCTCCACGCCACCTGTACTGTTACTGTACATAGACGCACAAGTTAAAGGCATTCCAGTGGATCCAGTCTGTCTCCTATTTGCCAAGCAACCATTACAGTCTTCCATTTGGTCATAGTAATTGCAGTTCACTCATGATCAACTGAACTGGGCTCTTCCCCAGCTTCGCCTGCACAAGTGTTTTTGTCTTTCAAAAGCTCAGTGAACCTTGTTCAAAATGCTAATTTAAGACCCCTGATGTTGCTTGTCTCCCCCTACCCAAAACCCCAATTTCCAACTCCTCCCTTACCCCTGAGGGACTGCAGCAGTGACCCATATATGGCATGAAGCGTCAGAAATGCATCTGAACCCCTGCAACCGACGTACACCCCAATGCACATACACACATTTCTCTGCATTTGCAGTCTCCCTAAGGAAAAGGCTCAGCCGACTCTACACATTTTCATCCTGTAGAATTCATTCACTCAATTGCACATGCATACACACATCCACCAAAACACACATATGCATGAATGGATATACAAAAAACAGAAAAGGAAGTAATGGGCTTAGTGTAGCAGAGCTTTATGTGTGTCATAATCTTGTCATGATACTGTCCTAATCCTCCTTTAATCCACTACCCTTCTGGAAAGATGAAATTGGGATTACCCTTCTATCTGTCTCCATTACACGAGCATCTTCTTTTTCTGTGTGTGTCTGTGTGTGTGTTATGAGGTATTGCAGCATTCCCTGGAATGTCAGCAATCATCATGCTCTCAGTTTTTTCTGCTGATCCCAAGGCTCTGGTTTTCCTACTGCTGCTATGACTGTCTGTGCGTGTGTGTGTGTGCGTGAGCTCGTGTTAACTTATCATGTTGTGGGGACATACTTTAAATCTAGTTAAGCTATAGCATTATGAAGACATACATGACAGCTTGACAGCTTGTCCCAATAATGTAAATCAAAAAATTTTAGCATGAAGGTGTGGTAAGTCTTGGGAAAATTAATTTAAGTGTATGTAAAATCCTCTGAAGTAATGGTGAATATTCATGTGGCTGTGTCTGAGTTTAAGTGTGTTTTCTGTATAAATTCTGTACATGTGATGCAGAAAAACTGTTTTTCTTGCAGCAAAGAATAAATGTTTTGTTCCTTTGACACACACTAGAGAGCAATAATACATACACACGCAGGCATGCTCACAAACACACACCTCAGTAGAGCAGATGGCCACCGTGTGTGTTTGTTTGCGCTCAGATGATCATTTATATGCACAGTGAAAATTAACATACTAACAAGCTGCCCTTGCATATGTGTGTGTGTGTCAACCCTTGATCACAACTGTGGTCATGGGACAGGAGCTGGATCTGTGTGTGTGTATGTATGTGTGTGTCTGTGTATAAACATAGGTTCCACTGACCATGTCCGTGGCTTGAAGAGGCAACCCATAGTCACCTAAAAGCAGTGACATATTTACAGCTCCTTCTCCTTCAGGGGGGAGAGGAAATTGGAGATGAACAAAAGGGGAAAGAGAGTGAGTTTGAAAAATCTGGAGAAAGTCAATAAATGTTCTAAAATGGAGGAGTAGTTGGATGGCAAGAGACGAAGAGAGGACCAAGAGGTAAAGTGAAGAAAGAAGAGGAAGAAAGAGGACAAAGATACAGAGAAGTGGTTTTAAAAGAGGCTGTAAAGAGATGGTGAAAGGAGAGGAGAGGCAGTCAGGAGGGCAAATAAAAAGAGGAAAGGAGGTTAAGGACCTGCACAGTGATGGAAACAGAGAAAGAGTTAGAAGATGAGAGAGAGAGAGAGAGAGAGAAAAGAGAGAGAGAGAAATAGTATTCTGCTCTGACAGCATAAAAAGGATGCTGTGACTTTTTATATTCTCAGAGATGGTCTTAAGAGAACAAAGCTCAGCGTGAATTTGTGTATTTAATGTGTGCCTGTGTGTGCACGCATGTGTGTGGTTGTTTGTCCATGTATGTGTACTTGCCCTCAAGCTTTTGGCTGCTAATGGACAGCAATGTCTTTGTTCCAGAGAAACATGGTTTTTCAGCAGTCCTGCATGCAGGTACACAAACACACACTTACACACACACCCACACACACTCACACACACACACACACGTTATTCACCCTTTGTAAATAAATGTCTTGTATTGTATTGATGGACTCCATGACTTTTAGACTTCATGTTTGCGTGTGTGTGTGTGTGTGTGTGTGCCCTCATATGTACTCTGACTATGTATATCAGCTTCTGGTGGTTGATTGCAATTGCTCCTAGTCAGATTCTTGCAGGTCATTGGCTAACTGTTGCCCAGGGAGACAACTCAGCCGTCCATGATTGGCGAATGATCCTAACACAGTCTGACAGCTTGTTAGTGCAATCTGATTGGTCAATTAGTAACATCACTTGCTCTGAAATCCCTGGAGAGAGAGAGAGAGAGAGAGAGAGAGACACAGAGAAAAAAGTAAAAAGGTTAGAGATATACGTTTGTCTCAGTTTCTTTAAGCTGACTGAAAAATGTTTTTCTAAGAGAGGCACCGTTTTCGCTTTGTGTTTCTGTCACAGCAAGTGAAGTGTAGTTTATTGAAGTGAAGTGAAAAAGGCTGACAGAGGTTTTGGAAAGACGGCAGGGGGGAAGACGACAAGAAGGAGGGAGGGGGTCAGGGTGGGTGTGTTGTTGAGACAGATCCAATCTCTTCATAAATTATGAATGTGTTCCAGAGGAAAGTATTCAATAAGCAAATGCCACATGGTACCGAGTCTAGGAATCCAACTGTGTGTGTGTGTGTGTGTGTGTGTGTGTGCTGCATTTTTTAATATAAAAAATAGCAGGAGTTCATCGTTTCTTTGTTATGTTTTTTTGCGGGGTTAATTTGAATATTTGTGTTAGAATATTTCTTTATTTTTTACCACAACAGGTATGGTACAAAGTATTTTCTCTCCATATTTTATAGGACTTTCATCCCAAATTTCCTGAAAGCTTCAATGCTGTTGTGATCCTTTATAAAAATCTGGTTGTTTTTTTATTTTTAAATAAGTCAAGCACAACAGTGAGGTACTTTTTATTTTATTTGTTGAAGTCCACCTGTGATGGGATGTGATGAGTGGTAATGAAGGAAATGGAAGAGAAGTTTGTTACTTTTTGAAAATTAAATAAGGGTGTACATATTCTAATCAAAACTATGATCTTTTCCTCAACCCAACCAAGTAGTTTTGGACCTAACTGAAACCAAAGCTGCAGAAAAAAGTCTAAAAATATTAGTCACGGAGGGGACTTAACTCCTGTCTTCTACATCAGAGACATGTAATTATCCTCCCCACTTGCCTTCTTATCTGGACTGTCATCAGATATTATGCTTTTTCTGAAGTTATACCATGCATATTGAAAAATAATGTGAAAGGATTGGGTGGATCCTCATCTAAATGGCTCAGCTGTTGAAATTTGAAGCCTGCATTGTATAAACAGAGCATGGACTTGCAGAAGACTTTTTGTGTAAATCAAAATTGAAATATACATTCACTGAAGAATTTCTAACCAGGTAATTTCACAGGTTATTTTATTTAAAAAGAAAAAAAACACCATTTCATATCACTTTAAGTGGAATGTTATTTTTCCTTGAACGTGCCTGAAGCAGATCTTTAAATCAAGTAACTGGTTCAGTGACAAAAACTCTGGGCTACCATGTGTTTGTTTGAGAAAAAACATGCATGGTTCATCTCTAATGAGTTCTGCTTGTCTTTTTTTCTTCCATGTTGTCTTACAAGTTGTTTTATTGGCAGCCAAAAACAGAATGGCCACTGCTGTGTCCTGTCTGCTAGTGTTGCTAGTAATAAAGTTGTGCTGAATTGATTAAATTGAAGGCCAGCCATGAACATCTTAATGAACTTGTTGGGCTTGCAAGGCCTGTGTGCAACTGTGTCAATAGACTGGCTAATAAAGTTATGTTATCAAGATGGCAGACAGCCTGCACAGCCTGCTGCTTTTAGAGACATGTCATGCTGTGTTGAGTTAATAAAGTTATGCGTCCTTTGAATGGGTATAATACAGTTGCCACGGGTGCTGCTGTGTGATGATAGCATTACAGGAGGCACTTTGATTGTCAGTGCAATAGGCTCGAACCAAATGCCTCTCAGTATGATGAGCAAACACAGTGAGTTTCCTATTTGCTTTGGTTCTGTGTGACCTATGTGCAGTGATTTTATTTGTCTGTTAGGTCTTAACATGATGGACAAACAGAGAAACCGCAAATAGGAAGGTGATAACAGAAGCAACATGCACTCCCACAGATACACACAAACAGGAATGAGGATGTTTGGTATGTGGCTTCTGTGTCAGGTGGAGCTGAGAAGGGTTGACACCTCGTCAGAGAGTCTGGGAAAGAAGACAGGAGATCTCACTATGTGACACCAGGCTTTTTATAGATGCAGGGGAAGTAGAGATGGATCCAAATGGATCATGTCTGCTTTGCAGGGTACCTCTAACTCTTTGTGGGGTCTTGTGGGCATGTGATTTATAGACACTTTTTTATTCTGCTAATCTTATCGAGATTAAAATGCTACTTATGTTAGGAGATACAAGAACAACCAAAATACAACTCTGCAAGCAGGAAATGGTCACAATAACTAACAATAAAGAGGAAAATATGTAGATATAGATTAAATATACTCAAAGTATATTTACATTTTTTCCTGAAGCTCACTCGTTCTCCTAAATTTTACTTGCTAAATGCTTAAAACAGGAAACATCAAAACAGTTTTTTTTTGTTTGTTTGTTTTCCATGAATTCTGGAAATAGGTAAAGCTATGCTAGAAATTCATGCTTCACTTAGTTACCAGCTGCTACTATTTAAGCAATTTCCCCCCTGGGATTAATAAAGTATTCTGATTCTGATAATTTCCAAGATAAACGCGTATCAAGATCAAGTGCAGTCAGATTCAATAATTGCAGAAATTGGGAATCTACAATGTGTTGTCGGTCCAGGGCATCAAATAATGACATTCCCTCAGATAATACTGACACTGCAGAGATATGAAGAGGGTGTCGTTTGCATGGGTGTCTTACCACAAGTCACTGCAATACTGGAAACAGAGAGCGTCATGTATAAAAAGCACTAAAAGCTAAGTTTCTTAGGACTTCAATGCTTTCATCCTGTATAAAAGTTTTATGTTTAGCACTTCTTTATTACTCAGACTTTTCAGATAAAATTAAGTATTTGGTTAGATTTAGGTAAAGATGATGGTTTGGGTGAAAAATCCTACACACTGAAAAAAGATATGGCTTTTCAGTGTGTCCATATGTATTGAGTTGGGAATTAGACCTGCCACAGTTTTACCATCACCTGGTATGTCATGGTACACACAGCAAAGAACACCTTGTGCACATATCTGCGAAATGTCTGCGGCATAGACGAAGCGACAGGAGTTTACAACCCGGGAATAAAAACGGGCTCTTTAGTAGTTTTAGTGTGAAACTGAATAAATTAATACAATGAATAATGTCCATTTAATTTTTCTTTCATCATAAAGTGCAGCTCACTGTGACATACTGTGTTTAACAGCTCTCATGTATTTGTCCATGCAGAGTTGATTTCTGTGTGCTCACTCATATTTTTTTAGATCTCCATGACAAATGAACTTCAAAATATAAAAATGTCACACAGGCTGAAAACAATAGGCTGTAGATGTTTGTGTGTGTTTTGGCATCCATGCATACATAGATGTATGTGTATGCATGTGTCTGAATGCACTCTGTGCTCAGCATGAGCATGTGAATAAGGGTGAATAGGGCACTGCGGGGATATTGGCCCTCTATAGAAGATAAATGTGCTGATATGACAGTGATACATGGTGATGTTTACAGTAAACCAAGAGAAGAAGCTGGATTTGACCTCCATGGGATAAAAATATAGAGGGAAGATGGACACAGCTTGTAGGATGTTTTTGCTGAACTCTGTTAAGCACAAGAAAATTGGCAAAGCTTACATTAATAAAAGGGGACAGTTCATCCATCTCCCTGTCTCTACGGTGAAGCTGTTCTCTATCTGCTCGTATGATATCACCAGAGGAATGTCATTATTTTGTGAACTGACATGGTTGGCTCACGTTCAGTGCTTGTTCAAACAGCCAATATACACCCGTCTGCCCCACCCCCATGCACATACACACACAAAGGTGCATGTGCACATTAAGCCTGCTCGTCCCACCCCATTACTGCAAACAATTCCTACAGTGTTTGTGAAGTACATCATGCTCAATGCAGAGCAAATCTCAGTCAGGAAGGTGGGAAGTTCAGCAGTAAGCACAGACTTCTGAGAAATTAAACCGTTTGCTTTCAGTAATTTTATGGACTTTCTAAGATTTCCTTAGTTTACATTTGAACCCCGGTGGACTGTCGTAGTACCAGAAACTCTATACTTTTAGCTGAATTGGTTTTACAGCAGCACACCACTCTGTGCAGCTCTGTATACCCAAGCTAGTGTATAATGTGATATTGGCTGGCTTTAGGAGACTTTGCGCTGCTGCTCTTGATTTGTTGCAACTTTGTGGGAAAGTTGACTGTGAGTGGGATAAGCCCTTATTGCCTGCCCCTGTGAGTGTGTGCATGTGTGCGTGTGTGTGTGTGTGTGTGTGTGTGTGTGTGTGTGTGTGTGTGTGTGTGTGTGCGAACCCTGACCCAGCCGAATGAAGGCAGAAAACAATTCCCACACATTCCTTCCCTGGTGTGTCCTCTGAGACAAGAACTTTTCATTCTCATCTGAGGTGGTTTGGGGGTTAAGGAGGGCTGTGGGGAGAGATTTACAGAGTTAGAAAGAAGCTGCAGCTTTAGATCTGCAGATTTACACATGAATTCCCACACACAGAAAAAACACCTTATTCACACAGAAGTGTACCCACAGGCCTATAAACACATGCATCTATGGAGGCATACCCAAAGTCACCATAAACAAATGCAGCGATGTATATTAAATACTGATTCACGTGCTTTTCCCCGCAGACTCACAGGTTTTAAAGCCCTGATGGATAAGGCCTCCTCACTGATAACTGAGCGTCTGGGCTTGTGTGCAGCCGAGACTGTGCTGTCTAATTACCCCAAGCGGGAGCAGCGGTGGGTAGGGCTATTCATTTCCACGGTAAAATAGCCCCGATAACGTGCTTCTTTTTTTTGTTGTACAGTATCGCAGGGGCCAGTGATTGAATTACAGAGCATCCCCCAGTGACTAAGAGGCGGTAATTACAGCGTAATTTAAGATTACATTATTAACCGGCTGACTTTATTAGAATGTAACTTCACCTCCGCAGTTAGTTACATCCTTATCATAAAAAAGGGAGATGATTAAGGGAAAGAGGAAATTGCCACAATTGTCCTTTTGTAACTGCAAGTGCGTGGGGCTTATTAGCAGCACGGCTCAGGGACCGAACCACAGGAGGATTTCACTACTGTGTTTTGACAGTCCTCCGTGAGGAAGTAAAAGCTACTCAGGTAATATATTGCTGACCCGAGTGGGGAAAAAGCCACCTATTTTCTTTTGCTGTCAAAATTGTTCTCTTTGCCTTAAAGAACTTGAACTGTAACTGTGATTTAGAGGCCTGTGTTTGCTCAGTAGTTGAAGGGACCATGAAAATATTTGGGTTTTGTCTTTCCTGTAGTTTATATTTTGTCCTGGTTGTTGTTTGATTCTCTCTTTTTTCCTCACACCCGGCTAATCAAGGCAGAATGCTGAGCCTTGTTATGCTAGAGGCTTCTTCCTGTTAAAATGCATTTTTATCTCCCCACGCTTGCCAAGTGCTTGCTTATAGGGGATCACCAGATCTAGGATTTCTTTCTTTAATATTGCAGTGTCTTTACCTTAGAATATAAGCAGGACCTAAGATGAAACTTGTTGGAAAATGCACTATATAAATAAAATTGAGTTCTAATGAACTGAAAATACAGATAAAATAACAATGAACACTGCAGTTCTTTTCATATCTAGTAATGACTTTGGTGTACAGATATGGACATAAAATCTGATTTCATGTTATAGTTTTATTACCTCTACCAGGGAGATTATGATTTTGGTTTGGCTTTTTTTTGTCTGATTGTTCACTTGGGGAAACTACAAGGGAGCAGTCAAGACTGCAGGCGGGTGGAGTGAGCGGAGACGAGTGTCAGGGGTGCTTTGTGACAGGAGAGCAGTAATGGCAAAAGGGAAGATTCACAGGACAGTAGTAAGGCCTGCAATGATGACTGGTTTGGAGACGGTGGCACTGACAAAAAGACAGGAGGTGTAGCTGGAGGTGGCAGAATTGAAGATGTTGAGATTTTCGCTGGGAGTGACCAGGATGGACAGGATTAGAAAGGAGTACATCAGAGGGACAGCTAGGGTTGAGAAGTTTGGAGACAAAGTCAGAGAGGCAAGGCTGAGATGGTGTGGACATGTTCAGAGGAGGGATAGTGGATATATTGGACAAAGGATGTTGAGGATGGAGGAAAAGAGGAAGACCACAGAGAAGGTTCATGGATTTAGTGAAGGAGGACATGCAGAGGGTTGGTGTGAGGGAAGAGGATGCAAGGGATAGGGTGAGATGGAGGC
>VUQH01002631.1:25523-49026 GCA_015106775.1 Etroplus canarensis
CAGGTGGCAGAATTGAAGATGTTGAGATTTTCCCTGGGAGTGACCAGGATGGACAGGATTAGAAATGAGTCCATCAGAGGGACAGCTCAGGCTGAGAAGTTTGGAGACAAAGTCAGAGAAGCAAGGCTGAGGTGATTTGGACATTTGCAGAGGAGGGATAGTGGATATTTTGGACAAAGGATGTTGAAGATGGAGCTGCCAGGCAGGAGGAGAAGACGAAGACCACAGAGAAGATTGATGGATGTAATGAAGGAGGGTTTGTGTGAGGGAAGAGGATGTAAGGGACAGGGTGAAATGGAGGAAGATGATCTGCTGTGGTGAGAAGAAGAAGAAGAAGAAGAAGAAGAAGAAGAAAAGGAAGAAGAAGAAGAAGAAGAGGAAGAAGAAGAAGAGGAAGAAGAAGAAGAGGAAGAAGAAGCTACAATGCTACTAAAGTCTGAGAGGGTCACTCAAAGGATAAAATGGTAACAACCAGAATGTCATCCACCTCAAGATCCATCACAACGTAAAGATTTTTCTAATGTCTGGAGTCATTTGTTGGCTGTACTCAACTAACAAAAATTTAAATCCACTGAGAAGTCAAGACGGCTCACAGTCTTTCACATCCAGGACAAATTAATGTCATTCACCACCAAATAAAAGTGTATTAGGACTACATGGTCAGCAGTTACCATGGCCATAAAAAAAGCATGAAAACACATGAATCCATCAGTACGTCATACCATTGACCATCATAATGGTGATAAGAAGGTCTCACCATGCCTTCTTCATGTAGCAGTCCATGATCATCACCATCTAACAGAACAGAAGTCGTGTGCAGCATGTGTGGCAAAGCGATATTTCAAAGCTATCACTGCACTGGTGGCAGCAGATCCACCATCTAACAGAAGAGAACCACCGAAGATCTCCCAGCGGGACAGGAACAGTGAATATAGGAACGCTGTGATTTGACCTTCAGGTTTTCCACTTGTATAAACAGGACGCCATGGTGACAGTAAGCCATGTTTGAAAACCAGGTTATTCTGCCATTACTACGCGCCTGGACCAGACGCCACGACTACGCCAAGGCGCTACATCTTGACTGGCTTTAGACGGTTTTATGCAATAAATTACACCTAATGACACCACTGCTAGTAACAAAGTAATAACCAAGAAATGGTTAAATAAAGACTCCCCAAACATCTCTGAATGGATAAAAATAGTTCAGGAGAGCTGTGAAATGATTTTCCAAACTGGAAAGCAAAACATTTGCGATACTTATTTGTATTTGCTTATCAGATTTCCAGGATTGCTGTCATGCTCAGCCTTATCTGCAGTGACTCATAAGGACCTTTCAAACATGGAATAACAATGGTAGACACAACAAACTGCAGGCCCTTTTCACAATATTGTGATCCATTCCATGTTTCCGTTTCTTTCTTCATTATCCCTGCATGCATTTCATAAATGACTTGTGGCCCCCGGCTGTGGTTGTGTGTCTTTTTTTGTTGTTGTTGTGGTTTGTGGAAAACCCATAAAAATGAATGCTCCTAATGGCATCATTTATGCACGCAGAGGGGCACGAGAAAACACTCATTTTATGAACCTTACAACCCAGGACAGTATTCTTAGGAGCACTGATTCTTGTGAATTGTGGGTGGAAAGATGGACGCCTCGCCGCGGCATTCGCTCATCGGTCCCTCAGCCGGAGGAGCGAAAAAGTGCAGAAGAAGCAAGAAAAACGTGACCTTTTCACTTATGATCGGTGATTACAGGAGCGATTACTCTCATTTCCGGCTGCATAGTACCACCAACGGACCCCACTAAGGTCCGTGTAGCTTTGCATGATTCACAATTCCAAATGATTCTTGTTGATCTCCTGCTGCATCTCTTATACCCCCTCAATCCATCTTGTTTGAAACAAGCCATTTCGGCTCCTCCCCCTTTAAGCCAACATTCTTCTGATTGGCTGCCCCTCGTGAAAATAATGAAAAGCTGACCTTATCCACTAACACGTGCTAAAAATTCTTGTAGGGAAACTCTGTCTGATCCGTACAAACTCAAACTAAATTTAATTCATTTTCAATAGCTGGACATCCGTTAGAACGCCAAACTGAAAGCCACTTTAGCTAGAAAAAAAACCTGGAGCAGCAGCAGCAGCAGCAATACAATCTATAAAATGTATTCAGAAACACTGAGTAGTCTAATAAATCTAATTTATTTTTTGAGACCAGAACTTACAGGGATAATCACGAGTGTCGTCAGCAGGATCTTTTGTGTCCTGTATGGAGCAGTTGGCAAGGCTCTTTTTAAGAGAGCCACGGGCGAGGCTGGGCAGGAACCTGAAAAACACAAAAGAACACAATCGCAGTGTTTATACGGCACCCTAATCAGAAGCAGACATTCATTTCCATTGTCTTAATTCACAGCCTCGGGAGAGCTGGAGCCTATCCCAAGGCAGGGTGCATCCTGGACAGGTCACCGGTCCATCACAGGGCCAACACATAGAGGCAGACGATCATTCATGCTCACACACACACACACACACACACACACACACACACACCTACAGCCACGTTAGAATCACTAATAAACTTTACACTTATGTGTTCTGAACATGCAGGCAATGGGAGAAATGCAAACTCCCAAAAATTAAAAAAGAGGGTTATAAAAGCCAGACAGACACACATATAAAGGCAGCAAGTTAAGAGAGAAAGTGTGTGTGTGTGTGTGTGTACCTGGAGAGACAAGCCTTATTGACAGCGTGAGCGATGTTCTCCTCAGGGTACTGAGAGAGACGGCGACAGATTCTCAGCAGCTGTCGTGTCGAGAGAGATGAGGCCAGAGACTGTGCCTGGAGACACACACACACACACACACACACACACACACACACACACACACACACACACACACACCAGTAGATTCCCAATGTTTCTATTCATACCTGCTTGAAAAAAAGCCTCCAGATTATCTGACAAGCTGTCATGGTTTTTTTTAATTGTACACTTTTGACAGCCTATTTGCACCATCTGGACAAAGCATGACTGGAGTTGTTTGTGTTTTTTTAGCATTGCTTTTGCTTTGCAATAAACTTTACAAGCATATACACAATATGGACAAGTATACTGGGCCACACCTCTGCCTTTACACACATTTGTAAAGGAAGAGTTGTTCTAATACTTCTGATACTGTAACAGGATGCCACCACTGCAATCAGTTAGTCTGTGAAATTTCTTCCCTCCTAGATATTCCACCATCAATTGCAAATGGCATTTTTGGAAGCGTTTAGGAACTACAGCAACTCAGCCACATAGTGGCAGCCCATGTAAAGTTACAGAGCGGGGTTGCTGAGTGCTCAGGCACAAAGTGCAGAAAAGACTCTGCTGATTCAATAACTACAGGGTTTCAAACCGCCACTTGCATTAACATCAGCACATAAACTGGACTGCTGGGAGCTTCATGGCATGGGTTTCCACAGCAAGGCAGCTGCACACAAGCCTCACGTCACCAAGCACAATGCCAAGTGCCAGACGGAGTGTTGTAAAAACACACCTTCACTGCACTCTCGAGAAGTGGAAACATGTTCTGCGGAGGGACGAATCACGCTTCTTTATCTGGAAGTCTAATGGTGAATGCCAGGAAAACGTTACCTGCCTGACTGCCACAGTGTAGTCAGGCAGGTAATGTTTTCCTGGCACATCCTTGATATGTCACGCGCATAACTGGTCGTCTTTGACTGAAGAACCGCTGGAGTAAATCAGCAATTCAGTCATCACTTTCTGCACAGTTGTATACCGCGGTAATAAAGTACAGTCACCACAAAAACCCACGGCCCACCATTCAGGAACTACTGCCATACATGACACTGAGGTCATGGACATGTCAAATTAACAGTGACAGCACACACACTTACTGCAAGGTCGTTTGTGTTGCGGAGAGTGTGTGCGAGGTGCAGTAACTGCTCTGCTGCTTCCATCGGTACATTAGGAGTCTAAAATAATGAGAGAAAAGAAACTGAGAAGGACTTATGAAAAGAACGGTATTTCCATTAGGAAACAACTGTTTGAAGTCACAGGAATAAAAAAACAAGTTAGTCGAGACAGATTAATGTGTGGAGTCAGCATTTGTGTCTCACCAGTCCCTGTATGAGGTCCATCTCCTCTGCTTTGGTCAGCGGTGTGACGGTGTGGTAAAGGAACATAGTGAGCAGCTCTGGGCCCAGCCACTGCTGACCTCTGCTGCTGCTGCTGCCGCCGCCGCCGCTGCCTGCGCTGGCCCCCACAATGGGGGGCTCCGCCAGAGCCAGCACTCTGAACGATGGATGGATGGGGAAAATCAATCTAAAAAACACACACAAACACACACACACGTTCTGGATCACACTTGCGCACAAACTGAACATCTGTTCAAGTCAATGTAGAATGCAGGTGCACGCTGTATTTGTCACGGATGTATCTGTGTGTCCATGTGTGTGCGTGCCAGTGCGTGTCCAAGCCAATCTGTGTCAGGGTTAAGAGCATGACTTCTGACAGCTGCCTGTGAAATCACCTTATTCAAGAGGACAGCAAAGTCCATTTCTATCAAACCACAGAGACACCCACGCTGCAGCAGGATATATTTACACTACTGTGGGCAAAAGTGGGTGCTAACCATCATCCAAGTCACTAGCTGAGTGTGTGGGAAGACATTTCATGCATAAAAAAAAACACACTAAACATGCCGTTTCCCACTATCTGCCATACTCTCTCTGCTCAGTCCCGTAATGTTGTGAGCGACAGGCATTTGATTTAAAAATGACCTATTACACTTTTTTTCTAATGTCCCATCATAAATATAATTTTAAAATGGTGAATACTCACATTAAATACAGCCAAAGCTTCACACAATGCAAAAAAATTTCCTGGGTGTCATTCCTCCCCACTTTCCTGTCCACTCTGCACGGTCCTTTCATAAATAAATGCTTAAAACCCAAGAAAATCAATCAGCGTTGCCTCTGTACACCACCACAGTGGATTTTAACAGTCAAAATGAGACTGAAGTGCAGACTTACAGCTTTAATTCAAACGGTTTGGTCAAAGAACTGAATTCCCTGTTTAGGAAATACAACCATTTTTATTCATATTCTACCATTTCCAGGGGCTCAAAAGTAATGGGACAAACTAACACAATTTTAAATATTAGCATTTTTTTAATACTTGGATGAAAATCCTTTGCAGACACTGACTGCCTGAAGTCTTGAACACACTGACCTCACCAAACGCTGTTTCTCCTCCCTTGAGATGCTCTGCCAGGCCTATACTGCAGCTGCCTTCTGTTGCTGCTTGTTTGTGGGTCTCCTTGCCTTCAGTAACTGAAAGCTGCTCTGTTGGGTTGCGATCAGGTGACTGACCTGTCCATTGAAGAACATCCCATTTCTTTGCCTTGAGAAACTCTTGGGTTGCTTTTACAGTTTTGGGTTTTTATCCATTTGCTCTGTGAAAATGTGTCCAATCAGCTTTGCAGCATTTTGCTGAATCTGAGCAGAGAGTATAGCCCTGTCCACTTCAGAATTCACCCTGTTACTTCTATCAGAGGTCACATCTTCAGTATACACTACTGATTCAGTTCCACTGGTAGCCACACACGCCCGTGCCGCACCACTACCTCCACCATGGCTGGCGGATGATGGGGTACGCTTCGGATCACGAGCTGTTGCTTTCCTCTTCCATACTTTCCTTTTCCCGTCATTCTGCCAAAGTCTAATCTGACCTTCCTGTTCCTGAGTATAACCGGTTTGCACCTTGTTGCAAACCCTCTGTATTTACATTCATGAAGGCGTCTCTTGATTTTAGACTTTGACAAACATACACCTACCTCCACAGGAGTGTTCTTGACTTGACCAGATGTTGTGAAGGGCTTTTTCTTAACAAAGTGAATAGCTCTGTGTGAAACTCCTTGTCAGTCAATTGTCCCATTACTTCTGAGCAGCTGAAAATAGGGGACTGTGCATAGAAACGACTGTAACTCCTAAACAGTTGATAAAACTGTTCGGTCAAGCCCCTCGAATTACCGCTGAAAAGCACTTCAATCACATTTTGACAGTTTGATTTAAAATCCTCTGTGGTGGAGTGCAGAGGCAAAACAAAAAAAAAAAATGAGTCACTGTCCCAAAACTTATGGACTCAACTGCATAATGGTGTCAGTGAGAGTGGATATCCCCAATATGGTCATCTCAAGCTCTGGCTGTGATCACCTGCTGTTCAAACCTAATGCTTACAAGGGGCATCCAATCAGAAGAAAGTCGTTCTGAAAGGAAAGGGGTGAACCCAGCTTGTTTCAGACAGAGGGTGAACTGGGCTGCACAAAGGCCCAGAGTAAAATAAATAAGGATTGTTCTGAAATGTGAATCAAACAAAGCTACTCTGATACATTTCTACAGCTTTTCTGCGTTTGGGTTGCAGGGCAGCAGTCTAAGCAGAGACGCCCAGACCACCTTCTCCCTAGCCACCTCCTTCAGATCTTCTGGGTGGACACCAAGGCGTTCCGATAATCACTCCTGGAGGCATCCCGAAAAGATGCCCAAACCACCTCAACTGGCTCCTTTTGATGTACTCTGAGCCTCTCCTGGATGACTGGGGTCCTCACATTTTCTCAAAAGGAGAGCCCAGCCACCCTCAAGAGGAAACTCATTTTTGCCACTTGTATCAACAACCCCATCCTTTCAGTCCCTACCCAGAGCTTGTGACCACAGATCAGGGCAGGGACGTAGATCAACTGGTAAATTGACAGCTTCGCTTTCATGCTCATCTCTCTTCACCGCAACAGACCAGGTGCAACGTCCATATGGTTGCAGATGCCGCACCAGTTTGTCTGTCAGTCTCACACTCCCTTCTTCCCTCGTTTGTGGACAAGACCCTGAGATGCTTAAACTCCTCCACTTGGGGCAGTGACTCCTCCCTGACCACGAGTGAGCACACCAGTCTTTTTCAGCTCAAGACCATGTTCTCAGACTTGGAGGTGCTGATCCCCAAGCTGAAGGTCACTACCTGATGAAGCCAAAAGAACCAGAGGTGACCCCAAACCCACCAAACCAGAAACCCTCTGTCACTTGGCAGTGCCTAAAAATTCTTCCATAAAAACTAGGAACAGAATTGGTGACAAAGAACAGCCCTGACAGAGTCCGATGCCCACCAAGAACAGGTCCGACTTATTGTCGGCAAACTGAACCAAGCTTCCAAAATGACTGCACAGGGACCAAATAGCCTGTAACAGGACACCCCAAGGGATGCGGTCGAATGCCTTCTCCAGGTCCACAAAGCACATGCAGACTGCTTGGATAAACTCCCACACACCCTCACACATCATCGAGATGATAGAGCTGGTCCGGCGTTCTGCAGTCAGAACAAAAACCACATCGTTCTTCCTGAATCAGAGGTTCAAACGGACCATCTTCTCCAGCACCTTGGCGTAGGCTTTCCCATGAAGGCTGAGCAGTGCGATGTCCCTGAAGCTGGAACCCAACCTAGTAGTAAATTCACTTTTTTAACAAAGAAGCTGGAAATGCGCATTATAGCGCCCCCTTTCAGGGCGGTGTAATTTTTTGAAAAGACCAGACACTGATGCACACCCCATTTCAGAAGATGAGCATCTAATCAAAGAAACACATGCAGTATTACTGTATGATTTTTTTTTTTAAAGAAAAAAAAAAAATCTTAGGCATGATGGGAAATCCCAAATGTAATGAAGAAGGAGAAGGCCTTGCTTGCCAGCTGCTCCTTATTCTACAGAACTTCTTCTTGCTTGAAAAGAAAGAATAAAGAAATGGGGCCAAAACGGCTCGTTTCAGACAGGTAATAAACTGAAGCGCTGCAGCAAGGCTCAGTATAAGATAAGCATGGGTTATACTGAGCTATGAATCGCACAAAGCTACTGTAGTCGAGTACTGACTGATAAACAGCACTTTCACTGGCATTTTGAAGTCAGGCAGCAGCATGTGGTTTTTATCCATCTCTATGGAAAACCAACATAGCACACTACATTCAGTATATACACACACACACTACGTGGCCACCTGGAATCGAACCAGGGACCTTTTGCTTGAAAGGCGAATGTGCAAACCACTACACTAAAATCTTGGTGGACACACACACACACACACACACACACACACACACACACACTCTCTCTCTCTCTCTCTCTTTGTCTGAGCCACAGGAGTGGAAGAAGAGGAAGTGGGTTTATTTAAGCCCAGACGCCCCACCACATACATCCTTCCTGCCAGCTTCGGTGGGTTTTTAGGACGTACACGCACACACAAGCATGCAGTAAACACACACAGTTTGTGAGTCAGACGCAGTGAAGTTAAGGTCAAAACCAAAAACAGTCACTCATATGCAAAATATTAAAGCCAAGGTTTTTCCTGCAGAGTCCTGAGTTTCCCCTCCAAGGCATTTTGATCAAATTAACAATAAAAAAACATTCGAATCCTCTCTGAATGTGTACAACAGCAACTGAAAGAGCAAAATATAAACAGTAATATGCCTCTGACTTCCAGCAGTCACATCCTTGTCACCCATACTGCTAACCCAAAAATAAGTAAATTGATTTTGGTGTATAAAAAGGAGGATGTTACCAACTGTTCCCGGCCCCCACCGCTGCAGCCCTAAGCCTTCTTTTATACTTTGGGCTATTTTCAGGATGAACACCTGCTAAGACTCTCCCTCTGACAGGAACCTCAGACCTAAGAACGCTGATCCAGAAGAGAGACATAACTCAAACACTTACAGCTCTCACAGCCACTGTGACTTTTATTAATCCATCACAAATCTGAGCATCAATTTCTTGCCATCTCTTAGCTATTTTTCCTCTTTGCTCTCTGCTTTGTGTTTTCCACCTGTTTACAGCAATGTGTGAGCGTAGCTTAGGGCTGACGTGAAAATCACATCTTGGTATTTTTAGACTAAATAGCAAGATACACTCACCCGCCACTTTCCTCAGGAACAATGCTTTGAGAAAGTATTCTTACTCCTTGAACTTTTCCACATTTTATCACATTACAACAACAAACGTAAATCTGTTATACTGGGAGTTTATGTGACAGACGAGCACAAAGTAGTGCATTACTGTGAAGTGGAAGGAAAATAATTCATGGCTTTCACATTTTACTTTTTGGCCTAAATGCAAAACCCTATGTGTGGCAGAAAACTAACACTGCATGTCACCCTGAACGCATGATCCCCACGGTGAAACATGGTGGTGGCAGCATCATTCCTGTGGGGGTGCTTTTCTTCGGCAAGGACAGAGAAGTTGGTCAGAGTTGATGGGCAGATGGATGGAGAAAAATTACAGGGTAATAATGGAAGAAAACCTGTTAGAGTCTGCAAACGACTTGAGAAGGGGGCAGAGGTGCGCCTTCCAGCAGCACGACGACTCTAACCCATGAGAGTGTATATCTTGGGATTTTCTAGGGCGGTGATCACCAACCCTTGCTATCAAAAGAGCCATTCTGAGCAATTTTTGATGAAAAAAAAATCCATATGGAGCCACAACACACGTGGCTACTCTGCAGAGAGCCATTTATGGTTATTTGGTTTTCTCTGTATTTCTGAAATTATATAGATGGGAAAAATTCTTTATTTTTTTACTTTTTCAATTAATTTTAAAAAATGAACTATTATGAACCAGAGAAATAACACTCTCAGCACGTATAGACCTACTTGTATAGAAAGTAGCTATAAAATTGTGCAGGCCACTTAAAGTCAGCATTTCAACATACAGCCCAAAACCAGGCAAGGTGGAGAACATGCGAGTCTCTGTATCCTATATGTATTTCTTCAAGTGAGCCATACTGAAATTAGCCTACTCTGATAATTAATAAATCATTTAGTGGCCTAATAATTTTTAAAAGAGTAAATGTTTTTTAAAATACAGTTTTAGTTTAATTTTGATTTAAGTCCATGCACAGATCAAATCTGTGACAAGAAAATCTAATCTGTCCACGTACTGTTAAATTCTCCATTTGCTCTCATCTTTTTTAGGAATTTGTAATCTATGCCCAGGGAAACTCAGTACTTGAAATGTATAAATACATGCCATAATAGTTGCTGCTACTGAGGTTTAGCAAAAAAAAAAAAAAATTTAAAAAGGGGATGCATATTTCAGTTAAAAACTATAACTGGAGATTGTAGAGAATCCATTAAAGCAGTAGTAAATAATGGAAAAAATGTCAAACATTCATTTCCGTATTTACAGCGGCTATAGAAAGCCTACACACCCCTGTTCAAATACCAGGATTTTCTGATGTGAAAAGGAGGAGATCATGATAAATAATTTCTAAACTTTTCCATCCTTTAATATGACCTATAACCTCTACAATTCAGCTGAAAGAGAAACAGATCTGTTAGGGGAACAAAAAGAAAAGCAAAAAGGTAAGATAAGCTGGTTGCATAGGTGCGCACACTCTAAAACTAATACTTTGTTGAAGCACCTTTTGCTTTAATTAAAACATTCAGTCTTTTTTGGTAGGAGTCCATCAGCATGACACATCTTGACTTTGCTCAGTCTTCCTTGCCAAAGTGCTCCAAATCTGTCAGATTGGGGGGGCATCTCTTGTGCACAGCCCTCTCCAGGTCACCACACAGATTCTCAGTTGGATTGAGGTCTGGGCTCTGGCTGGGCCATTGCAAAACTTTCAATTTCTTCCTGTGAAGCCATTCTTTTGTTGATTTGGATGTATGCTTAGGGTCACTGTCATACTGAAAGGTGAAATTCCTCTTTAGCTTCAGCTTTCTAGCAGACATCTGAAGATTTCAGGCCAAAATTGACTGATATTTTGAACTGTTCGTAAGTCCCTCTACCTTGACTAAAGCTCCAGCTCCAGCTCCAGAAAATCAAACCTAAAGCATGATGCTGCCACCACCATTTCGCCGTGGGCATGGTGTTGTTCTGGTGATGTGCACTGTTGTTGTTGCAGCAAAATTAAAATTGTGGCCAAAAAGTTGAGCCGTGGTTTCATCAGACCATAACACATTTTTTCCACATGCTTTTGGGAGTCCTGGTGTATTTTTTAATTTCAAAACTTAGCCGGGCCTGGATGTTTTTCTTTGTAAGAAAAGGCTTCTGTCTTGCAACCCTATCCCATAGCTCAGATGGAGAATACAGCAGATTGTGTCACATGTACTACACAACCCATATAAACACAAGCTGCAGCCCCTTCAGTGATGCTGTAGGCCTCTTGGCAACCTCCCTGACCAGTTTTTGTCTCACCTTGTATCAATTTCAGAGGGACGTTTAGTTCTCGATGACATCACTGTGGTTCCATATTTTCCCCACTTACTGATGACTGTCTTCACTGTATTCCATGGTATACCTAACGCTGTGGAATTTTTTGTCCTTCTCCTGACTGACACTTTTAAACAATAAGATCCTTTGATGCTTTGCCAGCTCTCTGTGAACCATGACTTTTGCTGTAGGATGAAACTGAATAATTCATCAGAAAAATCGTACGAGAGCAGCTGAACTTTATTTGGGGTTAATCGGAGTCACTTTAATTGATGGCAGGTGTGTACACAAAAAGATCGAATGCTGTAATTAAAGCAAAAAATGTTTCAACAAAGTATTAGTTTTATAATCTGCACACTTATGCAACCAGCTTATTGTAAATTTTCTATTTTTTTATTTTTCTCCTAAAAAACTTTGGAATGATTTATTGTGTTCTCGTTGTTTTACATTAGAATAATCAGGTATTTAAACAGTGGTGTGTTCACTTTCTGTATCCGCTGTATATTCACGTAGCATACTTTTGTCAGTGGGAACCACAGAAAATGGGCTAAAGAGACGCATGTGGCTTCAGAGCTGCAGGTTCAAGACCCCTGTTCTGGGAAGTAAACTTGCAGATGTCATAAGCACATTTTTTTTAAACAAACAGATCAAAATAAAATGCAAAAAAGCAGTTTATTGGTCTTCTTCTTCTTATTATTATTATGGCCTGCCTGCAGTTCAGACCCTTCACCAACTGAAAACATTTGGCAGATCATGAAACGCAAAATACGACAAAGACGACCCGGGACTGTTGAGCAACTGGAATCCTGTAACAGACAAGACTGGGACAACATTCCTCTCCCAAAGGTCCAACAGCTGGTCTCCTCAGTTCCCAGATGTTTACAGGATGCTACACAGTGGGAAACATGGCCCTGTCCCAACTTTTTAGAGATGTGTTGCTGCCATCAAACTGGAGATAAGCTAGTATTTTTCATTAAATAGTAAAATGTCTCACTTTCAACATTTGATATAATTTCTCTGTTCTTTGTTTTGTGAATAAAATATCAGTTTGTGAGATTTGCAAAGCACTGCACTCTGTTTTTATTTATATTTTCAAATCAAACATACAGGGACCAGCATTGTTACAATGCAGCCATTTAACAATGAACCACTTGCAACTAATGAGGCAAAGAGTGAAGTTGCTGTGTGCATGCGTGTACCTCTCTTGCAGTTGCTGGTCACTAAACTGCAGCTGTTCCTTTAGCGCCTGGTATCTGTCCCACCTCAGCAGCCTGGTCCCATCATACAGATCCAACTCCCTGTCATGAAGCAGCCTGGGTCAAAAAGAAAACACAGCGGAATGAGCTCAGATGCGAGTGTTTATCTGCATTTGTCATTTATGGCACCAAATGCCTTTATTTAGAAATACAATCAAAAAAATATATTCAAGTAGAACCTGAGCAGCAGTGGGGAGCTCTGCAAAGAAAACAGAGCACAGATAACTAAAGCACCAAAATCAACAGAGCATGTGGAAACCAGCCAGGAAATGCTACTTCTTTGTTTTCAGCTGAAGTACCTGGACAGCACAGCCAAGGTTCCCAGGTTGACTCTGTGTATACCATCGAGAAGCAGCAGCTTGCCCTCCATGGCAGCAGTGACCAGTGGAGATGGCCTCCAAGCTGTATCTCCATTCGGGAGAGTGTACCGCTGCTGGAGAAGGTCCCTAGCTGTCATATCCTAAGAGGGGAGAGGGGTGCAATAAAGGCAAGGGGGATAGAGATGGGGACAAGAAGAGAGGAAAGAAAAAGAAGCAGGGAGTAAAAGATGAGCACGGCAGTAAAAAAAAGAAAAGCTGTCATAAGTGGTTCTATTTGCTCTTCTGTTTAATAATTCAAACTGAATTTTAAAAAAAAAACAAACAGATTTTCTTGTAATCACGCATCAGCTTTCCATTTTCCCTCCTTTAATTATGTCCCCACATGATCTGGCCCAACTGCTAAATGTGATATCTCTGCTCTACAGATAACAGTTTATGGCACATTTCTGCCGGGTGTGATGCGGGTATCTGTTAAGCAAGACTGTCATATTCACTATCACGCTGCCATATCGTGGTAAAGGCAGGGAGTGGAAGAGGGAGGATGAGTGCAGTTGCAAAATTTGTTCCAGGCTGTGATTAATGCAGTGTTAACTGCTCCACAGCAAGAAGCTGTTCTGCTTCAAATCAAAAACAGGCCCTCCATCTTGGGTGAATTCAGGAGAATAAGGTGCAAGTACAACAACAACAGCCATGCAAGACATAAAAGCAGAGCTTTCTTTAATCACAACAGCAAAGCCAAACACTCAAAGACTTATTTTGACATTTCCATCTGAGAAAACATACTGCGCTCCAATCAGTAACTGCTCCAAAATATAAGGCCAAACTGATAAAAACAACAGGCCCATCATTCCCCATCACCAGGTCAGAGTGTGAACTTCATAACAATGAATCAGTGAGATTGATGAGATTCAACGTGTTCAAAAAATTCTCTATTGAAACTAAAAGATTTTTTTTCAACAAAATGAAGGACATCAATCACACATCCATAAAAATCATAATATATAATTTTTTTTTTTCAGGAAAACCCTACCAGGGCAGCTAACTTTACATGGGATTAATCAGAGTCCTGTTATTGATGGCAAATCTATATCCAAACAGACTGAATGATGTAATTAAAGCAAGAGGTGCTTCAACAAAGTATTAGTTTTATGCAACCAGCTTGTACAACATCACACCACCGAACATGAAACCTTCCGTTTCTTGGCTGTGCCTACAAATCCTGTCCATAAAATTATGAACAGGATCGGTGAAAAAGGGCAGCAGCAGAGTCCAACTCTCACTGGGATTGAGTTCAACTGGTTGTTGGCAATACAAACCAAACTCTCACAGTGGTCGTATAGAGACTGGATTGCTAGCAACAATAAGTCTGATATGCCATACTCCAGAAGCAAGAACCAAAAAAACCATGAGGAAAGCTGTTGATTGTTTTTTTTCCAAGTCCACAAAACACATGTAGACTGGTTGGGCAAACTCCCACGAACCCTTGAGGACCATTGAGAGGATAAAGAGCTGGTCTGATGTGCCATGATCAGGATGAAAAACACACTGTTCGTCCTGAATCCAAGGTTCAACCAACAGCCGGGCTCTTCTCTCCAGTACCCTGGCATAGACCTTCCCAAAGAGGCTGAGGAGTGGGATACCCTCTATAATTGTAGGAACCAACCAGTTGGCTATGCTAAAGGTACTGTTCCCAACTTCCACGTGATGTTGCAGAGACGTGTCAGCCAGGACAGCCCTACAACATCCAGAGCCTTGAAGTACTCAGGGCCAATCTTATCCACACCCAGGACCCTGCCACTGAAAAATATGTCCAGGACAAGAATGTCCAGAACAACTCCAGAAAAGGCCACAGTCCAACCGCTCTCCAGAAGACTGGTTCCAGAACTTGAGCAGTGCGTTGGTGTGAGCCCAACTGTATCTAGCCGTGTCTCTCAACCTCATGCACCAGCTCAAGCTCCTTCACCCACCAGAAAGGTCACCTTTCACATTCCAAAAGCCAGTTTAGTGAGCTGGGGGTTGGACCGCCAAGGTCTCTGCCTTTGACTGCCACCCAATCCACATAGCACCAGACTCTAATAATCCGTTTTGCAGGTGCCGAGGCCACTGAAGGGCTCGACTCGCCCTTAGAGATAGGGTGATGAACTCTGTTATCCGGAAGAGGCTCAGAATAGAGCCGCTGCTCCTCTACATCAAAAGGAGCAAGTTAAAATGGTTTGGGCATCTGATCAGGATCCCTCCTGTTCACGTTCCATGTGTGTTTCAGGCACGTAACCCTAGGAGAAGACCCCAAGGCAAACACAGAGCATGCCTGAGAGACCTGGGAACACCTTGGTGCGCCCCCTGAAAAGCTGAAGGAGGTGGCTGGGGAAAGAAAAGCCTGGGGTTCTCGGCTTGAACTGCTGCCTCTGTGACCCAGATCCCCGGAAAACTGGTAGAGGATGGATGGATGGATGGATGGATTCCACCATAATAAAAGCTTGCTTATTGTACATTTTTAATTTTTTATATTGGCCACCGGTTTGAGACCTGCCCCAACCTGGAGGCCAATTCATGATCTGCTAATTCAAGACCCCACTCTGGACCCATGTATACGGAGGTAGACTGGAGGTCAGGGTGGTGTCGACTTACCCCCTCCCGAGCAGAGGTGCCCTTGAGCAAGGCACTGAACCCCCACATTTGCTCTCCTTGGCGCCTGGGATGGGCAGCCTTCACTCATTACTCACCTCCTCACTGTAGGCTGATTCCCCTGCACGCATGTGTATTTGTAATCTCCCTATAAGGGATCAATAAAGTAGGTCTTCTTCTTCTGGTGGGGCTTGAGGTCCAGGCACGGGTGCCTTGGGCAGAATGGTGGCTGCACACCTGTAGTGCATTCTGCTCTCATCAACAGTTGGTATTTAAGCCCCGCCATTCTCACCATTCTCCGCCTAAGCGATAGCCACTCATGTGTCGTAAGCTGGCCAAGTTGCTTCCAAGATTAATGCTTGCTGCTGCCGTGCACTTATGTTCATGCGCTGTTGTCTCTCACAGACACCCTACCTGGATGTGCTGCCTCGACATCTGCCTGACCCACTCTCATTCCTTGCTGCAACAGAAACCTCTGGAACCAAACCAGACTAAGGAGCCTCCTCTAAGCTTGGTAAATGATCTGCCTCTCTTAACTCCCCTGTGCCAGATTACCACCTTGGACGGATTGCTAACGGAGAACTCACAAGCTCCCAAGAAACTGGATTCACTGACTGTTCAACCTTGTGTGTTTTATTAAAAACCCTGCAATCCATCATCTGTGTCTGTCCGCTTCTGGGTCCGCATTCACAAACCCTGACACAGCGGTATTGTGGTGAAGGAAAATTTGGGCATCCTGCTGATATCTAGCTTTATAATGTATTGGTAATGTTAAAAATACGTTCATATTTTATGCCTACATTCTAACCCCTTACATGCCTTACACTTCACTTTGTTTTCCAAAAATGGGATTTTCAGAGCTGACCAGATGAATTGCCTGGCGAAGGATTCCGCAATTCCCGCTGCACAGGTCACCCCTGACCTCAGCTGGCTAAAAATAGCTGTGGCATGATGCATTCATACATAAAGCTTCAGCACACCCGCTTACTGCACAATCATCACCCAGCTGACTACATTCCATGCAATTACACACACAAACTGAGGGAGGCTTTACAAAGTGAAAAGGCCTAGCATGTAGCAGACTCCTGCCTTGCATGTGTGTGTCAGATACTCATTTAAAATGCGCATAGTAAAAAAAAAATTTTTTTTAAACTACCTGAATCAGTTTGGATTTTGTAGAGCTTTAAATCATACTGGTACCAATTAACCAACTGAGCAACGTTTTAAATGAGACCTATCCTGCTTTTCTACATATACTGTAACAAAAAATGAACAGTTCAAGTAATGAGGTCAGAATCTGAAAATGCAAAACTCTGCTGATCTAAACACACTATTTCATACAGTTTTTTCTACTCGTGGCTCTTGATGATGTCAATGAGGGTGGATTTCCAAATATGGTCGCCTCAGGCACACAGCTCTGGACCTGCCCACCTGATGTTCAAATCTTCTGTTTATGAGGGGCTACCAATAAGCTGGCATACATGGAGGGGCTAAAACAGCCCCAATATATAAGAAAGATAAGGATCATTTTGAACTGTGAGTCATTCAAAGCTGGTGTATTAGAGTCCAAGATTCAAAGTATAGAGCTTTTAGTCTAAGACGACGTCTTTCATGAAAATGCCGCTGTAGAGCTATTTGTTTGCCCCATCCATCCTCACGGTGGAAGCCCCTTTCATGACATAATTATCTAAGCCTATCTGAGTGACTATTTTCCCTTACATTATAAATACACAATTAGACAAATACACTTATTGCCTAAGTGACACTGCTTTAAAGGGTGCTATCTGTAACTTGAAAGTGCCAAATTTCCCTAAAAATTTTAGGGGACACTGTTTTATCAGAAAGCATTTGTCTAGTTGATCCTGTACTAAGACAAAAGAAAATCCAAAAACTGGCCTGAGATCAGGGTGGTGCAGCACTCTAATTAATACAAGAAGGTTCTGGGTTCAACCTTCCTGTGGAATTTGTTTTCCCAAAGTACAAAGGCATGCTTGTTAGGTTAATTGGAGGTTAAAATTTGGCCATAGGTGTGTGTCTGTGTTATTGACCCGTTGACCTGATCAGGTGCGCCCTGCCTCTCATGCTGGGATAGGTTCAGCCCTAATTGGATAAGAAAACTGATTTATTGATCTTAGATCCTCCAGTTAACCGTTTGGCAGGTAGCTATGAAGTGCTAATCACCCACAGCAGCTGTATTATTATAAACTGAGCTCTGCTGAACCTAAGCAAGGCTCATAGGCAAAAGTTACAACTTTTAATATAAAGCTACTGTTAAAGCTACCATCTTATCCTACTGTTACCATCAGTTACACATAAACAGCTTTAAAAAAATGATAGGTTTTATTTAAAGGATTAGAAAATAAAAGAAAATGTAATAACTGAAATCATTTTTACACATTAGTTTGATATCTGTGCTTACATCCACTAATTATTTACTATAGGTTTAATCATTCCTTGCTGTATGCTGACAGGTTCTAAGATATTTAGATCTGACCTCAGATGTAAAACGACACAGTTTTTTTTAAAGGATCACCCTTAATCATACATTGCTGTATGTTCACTGTTACTCGCTGCTCTTTGGCTGGTATAAACTGTCTCTTCATGCTGGAAATCTGGTTTACTCCCTGCCATCTCTTTCTGTCCCACCCACTGTGTTTGCACATAAGTGGAGAGCAGCTGCTACACCTACTGTAGGCACTTTTTCCGCTTGTATCACACAGTTAGCATCACATCGATTAGACAGCGCTGCATTAATCAAGTGCAACATTTTCCCCAACATGCAACCGAGTGTGATTTCTATCTGGGATTTGGTTCTCGTTGTGATAAGAGTCGATTTCCAGCTGCTTCAGGCACTGTTTGCTGTCTAATTCACCAGAATACCTGTCATTCCAACATCTGTTTCTCCATCGGCATTACTTTTCTTTGTCAAACGGACTCAGGGCACACTTGACAACACACCAACTCACTACACCATCTTGTGGTACAAACTGGTATTACAAAAATGGCCAAGCCAGACTTCCATTTAATTCAGGGGTCTCAAACTCGCGGCCCACGGGCCGCTTCCGGCCCCGCCCCTACTTCCGGTCGCCAATTTGATGTCAAAAATATCATATAATTCTGCCCTTTAAAGCACCACAATGCGATTATTTAATTCAATGCGTCCACATTTCATTATATAATCGCATTATGGCGCTTTAAAGGGCAGAATTACATGATTATTTTTGACATCAAATCGGCGACCGGAAGTAGGGGCGGGGCCGAAAGCGGCCCATGGGCCGCGAGTTTGAGACCCCTGATTTAATTCATTTTTACTTTCAAAAACCAAATATTTGTGTTTTCGACCTAACACCATACCGGTAGCCTTTCTGCATTCTGCTGATAGCATTAACAACCTTAATTAATTTTGGAAGGCTGTAATTTATTTCATTTTTACAATCAGTACCTTTTACTGTGAAAGCTAAGATGTACACAGGAAGTACAATGAGGGGCATTCCTACGAAGAATACTGTAGCATGTTTTAGAATGTGGGTCAAAAGAATGACAGATGGTAAAGACGTGATTGTGTCATTAATTATTTGGGGCCTGTGACACAAAAAGGGAGGCGTTGTGTGGTGGTTATACTCCATGAGATCACATGCTGTGTGGTGTTTGCACAGATAATAAATAGAATCTCTTAAAGACCAGATTTTATTTACCTGGTAGAGCATGACGGGCTCCATGCTGTAACCCAGCATCTCTGCAAACTCTCTGGCGATCACCGACTTGCCACAACCCTAGAAAAACACTTATTAAAATCAGAGCCAACATTCACTCCATGCATTGCATATGTGCGTGCTGTATATCACGCGTTTGCTACCTTGGCTCCTATCAGGCATATATCCTTGACCATGTGCGACTGCATCATCTCTGCCATCAGCTGGGAGTGGTTTGGTGTATTAATGAAGCTGGGAGTGCTGCTGGGTGGACGCGGCTCCTTGGTGCCTGCTGGAACCTGAAGTTTCATACAGACAGAAAAATGAGGGAGCAAACAAGAGCAGCACCCTCTTTATTAAAGCTGCAGGGAAATATTCCCTTAGAGGAGCAGTTCTCAAACTGTCTGCAGGACGGGCACAGACAACCAGGTGGAAAATATGAAGTCAAGCTAAATGAATGCGATTTTATTTTTTTTTGGCAACCTACCAATGCAGATTCATCTGCTGTGGCGACCCCGAAGTTGATTAACTTTTTAGGGGAAAAATGAGCAAACTACAGTTTGGGGATGCAACTGTGCTGATCTTTAAGTAAATATCGACTTAAATCGTTTTCATTGTTAACGACTGATAACCAGAACATCAATGACACAGCAAATCCCTCACCTCATCAGAAGTCACAGGTTACTGTAATGCGTCTTTAAAATCAACTTTTTCAGAAGAAGTCTAAAAAAGCCCACGTTCCCCACACCACAATTTTCATTCAGTTGTTCAAGGGAATCTCTGCTCATTTCCAGCTCCACACTGTCATTCTTGGACAATGCTAAAGTAGCTTTGCATGATTCACAGTTCATAATAATCCATATTTATCTTATACTGGGCCTAAGCCCAACCCCTCCAGTTCATCCTCTGTCTGAAACAAGCCATTTTAACTCCCTTCCCCTTCCCTTTAAGCTAACTTTCTCATGTTTGGCTGCTCCCCCATAAACATCTATGAACAGCAGGTGGGAAGGCTCACAGTGAAGGCAAGTGTGTCTGAAATGACCATATTAGGGATATCTGCCCTTACTGACAACATACAGAGTCAAAAGTAAAAAAAAACTGAGTGTTTAAAGCAGTCTGAAGTCTGAGCGTTTGGCTCACAGAGATTATAAATACAATAAATACCTCCTCGTGACCAATGGGTTTACTTAATAACAATACAAAAAGGATCTAAGTTCATCTAATTTTTAATTAGATACAAAGCACAGCAACACCAGAAATCATTAATTTTCTCCTCAGAAATCGTATTCATTCAGTACAACTCCATATTTTTCCCCGTGGCCGTCCAAACCTCACCTGCAGTGGCTCTGTGCCCCACAGTTTGAGACCCACTGCTTTAAATAAACCATGATTCACAGAATCACAGCATCGCTGACAAACAGCTGGGAACAAAATACACTTTAATTTGCAGCACAAAAAAATCACTGCATATTAGGAGCCAACAGGATTATAGCCACACATGAAGACAACACAGCTCCAAAGAGTTACTAAGAGTGATATCATTTGTTTGGCTGGAAGATCAGCCCCACTATTCTTAGAAGGCTAGAATGGATGTGCGTTTTTCCAAACCCTACAGAGACACATTCACACACATGGCTGCTTTTTTATCCTACGCGAAAAATTAAAGGCTGATAAAGATGTCGCCTTAACAGAATTTACAGTCAGCTGCAGAATATCAGCGGGAGATAACGTGGTGAAGTGTGTCTGCCTGTGTGTGTGTGTGTGTGTGTGTGTGTGTGTGTGTGTGCGTGGTCTGTCATGTGATATAAAAGTATGACCTAATCACTCTGTGTGTTTTTTGGTTTATAATGAGCCTTAATGGTTGCACTAATGGGATCAGATCACCATATAAATGTGCTGTATGTAACTCTCATGTATTAAACGTTTTTTATTGCTAAAGTGTGAATAAAATGTAATGGAACATTAATAGCCTGTGGAGCGACTTCTATGTGAAGGATGTGGGATGGATTTTCCTGCAGAGTCCAAAGGATGCTTATGCCTCTCTTCCATGCTCAGCATCAACAGTGAGTGACATTAACTGAGTCCAGTCATGTCTACAACTCCCAGCACATCTCATACTCCAGCACAAAATCCCCACGAGGACCAAAAAAGCAAAAGCTGATGTGGCTTCAGATACAATTTTGCAAGTGACAACATCAGCAAGAAAGCGAGGTTACGCAGTTAGCTGCTACTCGGGATTCAAGCGACGTGCTTGAATTAGCAGGTAAAGCAGCACTTGCTACAGTGGTGTGAAAAATAAAGTACGCTTCCTTTCAGTCCTATGGTTTTTATATATCAAGACATTATAGAAAACTTATCTTGCCTTTACACAGGTTCTAAGATTATTTAGATCTGACCTCAGGTGTAAAACGACACACAGAGTTTTTAAAAGGATCAGGCTTAATCATACATTGTTGTATGTTCACTGTTACTCGCTGCTCTCTGGCTGGTATAAACTTTCTCTTCATGTTGGAAGTGGGAAATCTGGTACACTCCCTGCTGTCTCCTTCTGGCTCACCTCATGTGTTTGCACAGAGTAATGGTAATGCAATATTCCCCCCTGGGATTAAAAAAGTATTCTTATTGTGAAAGGGACCGGTACTTTTCACTATACTTTATACTCTAGGCACTCGGCACTTTTTTTACTCCAAGCCTCATTCACCCATTCACACACACTCTCATACAGCACATTCTTTAATGCTTTTAAGGGCATTGGGGTTCAGTGTCTTGCCTAAGGACACTTTGGCATATAGACTGAAGAAGCCAGTGATCAAACCGCCAACCTTCCTGTTGGTAGATAACCCGCTCTACCTCCTGAGCCACAGCCGCCCCAAAGATGGAGAGGTGGAGAGCAGCTGCTACACCTACTGTATGCACTTATTCCTTTGTGCTGCACAATTAGCATCATCCCGCGCGAACAGTGCGGCATTAAATAAGTATGACCCTCCATTGGTGGGAAGGGCTTGTGTCCCTACCTGAAATCGAATCAGGGACCTTTCACTTGTAAGGTGACTCACTACGCTACGGGGACACTTCCCCCAACATGCAACCGAGTGTGATTTCTATCTGGGACTTGGTTGTCGTTGTGATAACAGTCGATTTCCAGATGCTTCGGGCGCTGTATTCTGTCTGATTCAGCACAATACCTGTCACCCCAACATCAGTTTCTTCATTGGCATTTCCTCTTCATTTTTTTCTTCGTTGTTGATGCGACACTGACTCAGAAATTGATATTACATAAACATTACAAAAGCTATTCCTAACATAAATAAAAAATGTCCCTTTGGCTGTTCTCTTGCATTCTCGACAAGGGGTCACCATAGGGGATTAATACATTTTGGTAATTTGGCAAAGGTTTTACACCGGATGCCCTTCCTGACACAGTCCTCCATGGTAAGAGGGGCTTGTGTCCCTACCTGGAATCGAACCTGGGACCTTTCGCTTATAAGGCGAATGTGCAAACTACTACCTTTAACAACTTTCCAGCTAACACAGAAGAATTGCAAGCTATCCTAAATAGCAAACTAGTGAAGTAAGTGGATGAGGTCGGCGACTTCATCCAAACTCCTGGTACTGATACATTAACACAGCTGGCCAAATTTTAATTATCATCTAATCCTACAAACAAACCACTGAAAATTCATGGTCATAGCATTCAAAGTCACAGGAAGCTGGCGAACCACATCGTATGCTTATCTTTAGTTTGTATATAAGAAAACTCAACAGGGCACTTGTAACAGCGGCTTGCATCATACTTCAGCCTACATGGTCTGTATACCAGCCTTTGGCTCTCGTTAATAATGAGTACAGCAAGCAGCAACCTAAAATGAAAGTGCTTCAAACTGCAGCTCCTTAACTGGGTACTTGAGGTTGGCTCCAAAAACAAGCCAATTTCCATAACAAAGTGCTCAGCTTTACGTAGAAATAAACATGATTACAGCCTGGTAGAATTCAATTCAGTTCAATTCAATTCAAGTTTATTTAAATAATGTCAATTTACAACCAAAGTCACCTCAAGGCGCTTCACATTGTAAGGTAAAAGACCTACAGTATTAGAGAGAAAACCCCAAGAATCAGGGGATCCCCTATAAGCAAGCACTTGGCGACTGTGGGAAGGAAGAACTCCCTTTTAACAGGAAGACACCTCCCTCAGAACCAGGCTCAGGGAGGGGCAGCCATCTGCCTCCACCAGTTGGGGATGAGGGGAGAGAGAAGAGAAAAAGGAGAGCAAAGAGAGACACAGACTATGAGAGAGAGAAGACAACATTTAATGACATGCAGCAGTAACAAATAAACACATGGGGAGTGAAAAGAGGGAGAGAAGAAATGT
>VUQH01002633.1:4872-28435 GCA_015106775.1 Etroplus canarensis
GACAGACTGGCGACCTGTCCAGAGTGTACCCAGCCCTACGCCCGATGACAGCTGGGATGGGCTCCAGCACCCCCCGCGACCCTGATCTGGATAAGCGGAAGATAATGAATGAATGAATGAATGAATGAATGAATGAATGAATGAATGGTCTAGAAAAGAGGATTTAGAGCAGTCTGAAGCCTGAGCTTTTGGCTCACTGACCTCAATTTTTTAACCTTTCACCATGTTTAATATGAAGATCCACAGTTGTAACTACATATAATATGACAGAAATTAAGAAAAACCGTAATAGGTCCCATTCAAAAGTGGCACTTACCACAGTCTGGCTCAGCCGTGGAACTCAAACCATGTTCTGATGTCCTAGAAATTTATATATTTAATGATCAAATTAATTTTATAGATGTGCAACAGCTAGTGATGTTGGATATTATTTTGTCTGTGACAGCTCTAACATCCATCCATCCATCTTCTTAACCCCTTATCCAGTCCAGGGTTGAAGAGGGGCTGGAGCTCATCTCAGCTGTCACTGGGAAAGAGGCAGGGTGAATACAGAGAAATAAATGTTAAACAGATATATGTCCTATTCAAGCCATACATTATTTGCATGTTTCTTTTGGATGGTGCACTGAAATGACAGATCAAAATATCTGTTATAAGTGGAACATCACTTGTTTTATCACTGTTTTGCTATATTCCTTTTTAGCACACCCTTGCAACACAACCTTAAGCAACTACAGAATACAATGACACAGGAAAGACATATTTGAAGCACACAGTCATTATTCAAGGCTATATGGGAGTTGATACACACAGCTTATAATTTCACAGGACACACTGATTAACCTTGAATATCTAGCCATAATCCTCAATGTACACAGTGACGCATGCGACTTTGTGTGACAGCAAGTAAACCATGGTAGGGATGTTCTTTCAATGGACTGCCAGAACTGAGACTGATGAATGATTGACATAAAAAAACACAAACACAAGTACACAGAAACACACTCTGTTTCTGCGTACTGTGAAGGAACACACACACACACACACACACACACACACACACACACCCCTGGCTCTGATCTGGTTGAGTGGGCTCTGTTCACAATGTAATGACTGTGCTATGTGGCTTTTATTTTTCTTACTCCCGTAAAGTTGACTCACGCTACGCTTCCCGGTGCGTGTATGTCGAAACACTAACAGAGTTCAACTCTTCTCATATTCACAGTAACTGATGATGTGGTGTGATCGGTGACTGAAGCCAAACTATTGCAGACATGTTTCAAAATGAGTTTGAGGAGGAGCTGTTCAATTTTTCAACTGACTGGCCGTTGAAAGCCTGGGCCAGTTGTGTAAATACACAGCTGTGCACAAGCACACTCACATGTGCATGTGGGCACAAACATTCACATACACAACCTTGGAGCCAAATGAGTAACTGATAAAAAGGCGGCATAAAGATAATTCACGCTACCTCATCCTCAATCTTTGTTTAGCTGAAGTCATTTTGCTCACATGCCCAAACAGCAGCAGGAAAACACACACAGACACACGCACAGGGACAGGTATATCATGCATTCTGGGCCTACAGTGCCGAGGCGTTCAGTAATTGAAAACAGGGCTGAATAATCGGAGAGAATGACAGCCCTGAAAGATTATGTGAACTCAAACATTAACACAATTAAGTGTGTGAGCACTGGAGTATGTCGCAGCATTAGACACTGTCTTAATAGTCCCCCAGCACAAAGACAGAGGAATGCATGTGTGTGTGTGTGTGTGTGTGTGTGTGAGAGAGAGAGAGAGAGAGAGAGAGAGAGAGAGAGAGAGAGAGAGAGCACGAGAGCGAGAGAGAGATGGGGATAAATAAATGATAGTAAGAGGGGAGGTAAGGCGATAGCACTGAGGATAGGATTAGTCTCTGCTGCAAAGCCGCAGGAGAAATACACACAATACACACAAAAAGAATATTCATGCGTGTGCACACCATATGAGTACACATCCATGCAATTAAATAGACACACATTATATATGCAATAAAAATATAATGGCTGGAAATGACACAAAATCACACACACACAAATGCACACACGCGCACCCATGCGTTTAACCTATCCTTAGTGTTCTTAACAGTTAAGCTCGTCCTTGAAAGTGCAAGGTGGGGAGTTGATAAGAGCACGGAAAGAGAGAGGAAGAGAGAGTCGAGAGTGATGGCATATACAGAGGGACAGAGACAAGGATGAGGCGATGAGGAGCCGAAAAAGTGAAGGAAGATAATTTGGTTTCCTCTAAGCCCACCCTTCCTGCCACCCAGATAGTATATCCCTCTACCTCTACTCCCCACTCGCCATATGCATCTCCTTCTCTCTACCCCAAACTTCCCGACTTAAAAAAAGTTTCCTTTTGAGGATTAGTGGGAACAAAGGAAGGTGAATTCCAAGGAAGTATCTAAGAGAGTGGAAGGGAGCAAAGAAGCACAGGAAAGTGGGAAAAGAAATGTAGGGGTGAAAGGGGAAACAATTTACCTGACAGAAAAGTGCACATGATGGGAGAGAAGCCAGAGACAGTAAAGATGAGAGCAGGGTAGATTTTTTACCTGCGCTGCCATTTTTACAATGTCAGTGCCTTAGGTAGTAAAATCTCTGCTGGGTTTGTGTTTGTGGATTTTCATATTATTTATTTATTTCTCTATGATATCTCAGGAGCAAGACTTAGCATAAGAGCATAAGCACATAAGAGCAGCACAGGCACATTTCTAGTGTGTGCATGAGAGAATGCAGAATCTGAATACAAGGTTTGAAATATATATATATGAGTGAGCATGTGTGTGTGTGTGTGTTTCTGTGTGCGATTATGATTGTGTGACAGTGGGAGCAGGTGGCTACAATGGTAGGTTAGATGGAGTTGTAATGGGATGAAAGTGGCACTTTTTCTTTCTGCCTCTCGCACACACTCATTCGTCTTTCAGATGATTGGTTCCAGTTGCTGGATGATGGCCATGAAGTCTTCCGGGTCTTTTCGATATTTCTAATGTTTTTCTATTCATTCTAATTTCATGAGAGCCTTGACCTCTTCACTCTTGTTGCTTCCTTCAGCTTTGTGCTCCATTTCTTTCTCATCTGCTTGGTTTCTCTTTCATTTCTGTTCACAATTTCCATTTCTAGGAAAGCACGAATTAAAAAAATAAAATAAAATACATTTATAATGCAATGAAATTATGAATGCTATCTATCAGTCAGTTTCTTACAATGAATAAAAAAAACAACTAATTAGGAGACTGATGCATGTTTTGATAAGGCTCTTAATACATTAACGATGTGAAATGATGCCTATCTTTTCAATTAAGATCAGATGAGAAAGACAAAATGATGAATTTCTCTTCATAACTTATCATTTTTCAAAAGTCTAAACCAGAACATCAGTGATGTAGTAGCTCATCAGGCACACAAACTAATGAGAATTAAAATCCACTGAGAAGTCAAAAAGTCTCAGTCATTTTTCAGTCTTTGCAACCAAATGAAAGTGTGAGTTTAGGAGTCTTATGGACAGTAGTAACCACAGCTAGAAAAATGTGTGTACACATCAGCATGTCATAGCATTGCCTATATCAACCAACAGGACCACTCCTTCCTGACCATCTTGACCAGTAAGAGCATGATCATCCCCATCAAAATGTATTCAAGTGGTACACAGAACGTCATTTCAAGCTATCACAGCAATCATAGCAGTAGGTCTACCATCTAAAAGAAGTGAACCGTCGCAAATCTGCCAGCATGATCGGACCTTCAAGTTTTCCACTTGTAAAAACAGAAAGTTCTGTTGATCATGCTGGAGAACCAGGTTATTGCTCTATTATTGCCTGCCAGAAGCTGATGCTACACCTACGCCAAGGTTCTAGGTCTTTATCATAAATAAACCCAATGATGGCATTTATACACAGATGGCAGAGAGGCATACACAAACACTCATTTTATGAACATTACAATCCAGAACAATTACCCTAAAGAGTAGCAATTTTTGTAAAAATGGAAAAATGCCTGTCAAATGACAAATATGACCTTGGCCTTGACCAGTTTGGTTAAACACCCATTAGGTGATCACTGTGCACAAGTTTCACTAAAACCTGACCAAATACTTTGAGAGGAGCAGCAATTTTTTGTGAAAATGGAAAAATGCCCATAAAAATGACAAAGGCAACCTAACCGTTGATCTTCAGAACAATTTGAGTGAAAAACCATTAGGTAATTGTTGTCTACAAGTTTCACTAAAACCTGACCAATACTCTAGGAGGAGTAGCAATTCTTGTGAAAATAAAAACGTGCCTGCAAAAAGACACATTAATCTAGAGCACAATTTGGGTGAAGACCCATATGGTGATCACTGCGTACAGGTTTTTACTACATTCTGACCAATACTGTAGGAGTAACAGTGATTCTTCTGAACTGATGGGCGACAGCTCTGTCGCCATTACATTAGCTCATCTGACCAAAGGGCTAATGAGGAATTTTTACTTTTAACCAACCATCTTTCAAACACCTAAATAATGCAAGACCCTGTAGAAAAATACACTTGAAAGTGGCGCAATAGTATGTGTAGCAATACAGTATTCAGTGTTTGTTTATGCACTGAATTCATGCATGGACTATTTATGTGCATGGCTGATATGTATGACTGGGTACATGTGTACAATGATACAGACTGAGCACAATGGGAAAAAAAAGATGAAGGTGGACAAAGAAGTGTGGAAAATGGAGGCAATATTTGCTTTTGTGCTAGATAACATGCTTGAGATGGAGGCAGAAATCCACTTGCTACACTGCACTTTTGTTCAGAATAGGGACCTGAATCCATGAACAGACATGTAGACATGTACAAATACACAGAGCCAGCGGTGAGTTATTCCCTCTGTGAGTCTTACATAAAAAGAAAAGAACACATAACTTTGAAGTCTTTAAACCCTAAATCCTTTCTGACCTATGACCCCAGAGAAAATTTCTCGTTTCTAATAGGCAATTTCTTCCAGAAATTGAGTAAGAAGCAATTGTTTGAGTCTACTCAAATGCATGCTTTATCCATTTCACAATGTATTTGTAAAGACTGGGTTCATACCATGTGATGATGATCCTATAGTTTCCAGGCAAACAACTCCATGTTGTTCACTAAAAATACTTAAAATTCTAACAAAGATGAGAAACATCACTCAAGAGTTTAATTTGTCTGAATGCTCTAACTGTGCTAAAAGGTCACATCAAATACGAAACAGAGGTGAATGTTTTCTTGCAGTCACAAGCAATCTGTTGCAGACTGACCAGGATTTGGATTTAACTCTAGTCCAGGTGTAGCTGTCGGGGGATGGGTAAAGGAGGAGAACAGAACTAGATAAAGTAGGACATGTGGGAAAGAAAGAGAAATGTAAGAAGAGAGCAGGACGGGGATTAGAAACCGTCTGAAAGGCAGTGACTTAATTTCGTTGCTAATGTGGCTATGATTATCTCCTGGGTGGGAATAGAACTTTTGATGTCCTGGGACCAGACTAATCCTCAGTGACTAACCTCCACCTCTCATTTCCTCTGGATTAGCTTACTCTGCTACTTAATAAAAAAAAGTTAAAGGTGAATCAATACTAACCTACAATGAAGGAAAAAAGATGAGAAGAGAGACTGAATGTCTGTTTCTCTGACTTTGGAGAACATCCTCCCAAGAAAAAGCACATTGCTCATTTGTTCAAATCACTTACAGTTTATGTTTCCTAACAAAGACCTCTTGTAGCTTTATGAATAACACGTTGTCTCCGAGATGCAAGTGTGGAAGCAGTGTGATGTTTTAGTGCCAGGAAACCTCAGTCAAAGAACTATGCTGTTGTTCTTTTCATTCAAGCAACATTGAGAAAAACAGCTATACATGCCAATAGTGATAAGGTTTTACTTAATCAAATGTGATTTTTTTTAAAGTACAAAATATTACACATTAATGTTTGTAAATACATCTGAATACACTAAATGTTGATGCCTTTCACCAACAAATATTAACAGCTCAGAATATGAACAGTTGCCCACTGGCAAGCAGGAAAAAGCACGGGACTGTTAATGTTTAAGTTTTAAAGCACTAATTTAGCAGTGCTGTGATGGGTATCACAGTTATGTTTTGTTTAGACATTGTTGTTAATGTGTGGTGTTGGGATCTGAATGTATTTACTTGCACAGTGCATGGATTTTAAAAGGATAGTGTTTCCTCAAATCAAACATGGCAAGCTGTGCAATCAAATGATGACCATGGTTGTCAGACTAGGTGGAGAATTCTGTGAACATTTAGAACCTGAAGAGCCACTAATCACACACAGTCATGCTAAAAAGAAATTTTGCATGGACTCTATGCAGTCCTTTGAAAAAGTAAGTTTTCCCCATCATTTAACAGCTTGTAAAACCACTTTTAACAGCAATAGCTTGAAGTAATCATTTTCTGTATGACTTTAGCAGTCTTTAACGTCATGATGGAGGAATTTGGCCTACTGTATTTTACAATGTTGCCTTAATTCATTGCCGTTTGCAGGCATTTGTTCATGCACAGCTCTCTTAAGGTCTGCCACAGCATTCTGATTGGGCTGAGGTCTGGACTTGGACTGGGCCATTATAGCACCTTGATTCTTCTCTTTTTTAGCCATTCTTCTACAGATATTCCGGTACGATTGGGATCACTGCCCTGTTACATGACCCAATTTCAGTAAAGCTGTAGCTGTTGTACAGATAACCTCACATTTAACTCTAGAAAAATTTGGTACACAGAGGAGTTCATGGTTGATTCAGTGACTGTTAGGTGCCAATTAGCATTTATCAGACTAAATGGGGCCTGAAGCTTTTGTGACACTTCACCTGTGTTTCTGCAGTTTCGTTGAGCATTCCACAGTTTGATCCTGGAGTTAACTTGTAGGGACGTCAACTCCTGGGAACAATGTCATTGTGTTAACAAAATACCTGAATGCTTCACACCAGCAACCTGCCAAAAGTTCTGTTTTTATAGAGGCGGTCACACTGGTTGATGATCAGTTAAGTGCATTTGATTAGCACTACGTAGCTGCTACCAACCTTCTTACTTCCTACAGAAGTAGGAAGTAGAACTTTATGCTGTCCTGTGAAAAATTTCTTTGTCACATGATTGTACTGAAGTTTTTAGTGTTGAAGATGACAAGGTAAAATGCAAAACTATCATTGTAACATCAATTCTTAAAAAAAACTGGTGCTATTAGTTAGCTAGCATCACTATCTGCACAGATGGTCCTTGTGCCTGTGATCCTATTTGCTCTAGACACGTGGTCAGGGCTAGGGTAAGGGGTAGGGTTAGGGTTCTGTATGCAGAAAACAAATCATGTAGCAGTTCAAATTGGGAGAGTTGTCTTTTACATAGCCAAGATAGCAAGCTTTGCTGGTGAGAAGTGTACAGTGTTCCACTTGGGTTAACTTTTTGACTGTTTGACACCACTTGTGAAATGCTCAGTGCTCTTGTTAAGTGTGTTTGCTGAAATGATTAATTTTACAGCGCAAAAGCTATTTTGAGACAGACAGACATACAAACCTAAAGTTGTAAGATGATCTACTTTCATTTCTAGCATTGTTTCTTTTATTTTGATATAGCTGCATATGGCCACAACCATTCCCTATCCTCCACCAAGTAGCTTTATTTTATAAATATAATAAAAGTATGGCCGTAGAGGTAGAAGATCAGAGAGAAAAAAATTGACGTTCTTGAATATAATGGTTTTGGAGGATACTAATAAACAGTGGAATCCTGTAAGATTTAGGACACACTCTTAAAAGGATATTTTGGAAGGCAACAAAAAATATTTTGTTGTTAATTTCGTGGGACTTCTTGTATCCCCTCTAGTGTTTGTTTTTTGGAAGGCAAATATATGTAAGGATCAGACAGACTGAAAAAAGGTAAGATACCACTGATACATAAAAGGAGGGAAGTAAAGAGCAAAAGACAGTAGCTGGAGAAAGACTGGGTAATTAACTGTACTTGGATTTCTATCGTAATGAGGTTGAATGATAACTCAAGAGAGTAAGCAGGCCATCTTCATTCAGTGCTGCTGGTCTCAACTTGGCATAAGACTCAGAGATAACACACACACACACACGCATAATTGCACTTGTCATGGTAACCAGTTGGCTGTTATTTCTAGGCTGTTTGGATTGATAAATTGGTGCAACTGAAGGTGACTCCCTGCATCCAACAATTTAGAACCTCATGATTGAGGGTTATTTGCAAATTCACACAAGGACTGGAAGGACTTTTACATAACCAAAAAGCTGCGAAATAACCAACACTTTCTGTTTTTTTTCAGAAAATCTGTCGCCAAATTTTGCTCAACAGTCTACCGCAGATTTTTTTTCTCATAAGGCTTTTCTCAAGAGAGAAAGTCTCAAGTGTTGCCAGGTTATCATCCAATCTGACCAATGACATGTCACTTGACCCTTCTCTCGGCCAATGCCCTGTCTCCAACAACCGGCTGGGCCCCAGCTGGCCAATTAGCTCGCCTCTTAGTGTGGAGCTCGGCCAATGAAAAGCCCCAGGAGACTTCTGTTCATCTGAACTCACAGATGGGAGGACAGAGAGGGAAAAATAGGGAGAGGGAGAAAGGATGAGTGTGTGTGAGTGAGTGTGTATGTGAGTGAGAAAGGGGTTGTCAGGGACTTGGCCTGAATTCCCAAACACTATTGAGACATCTTCAGTGAAGAGGCTGGCTAGCTTTGAGTTAACAGTTGGAAACAAATCTCCCCATAAACGGGACCAATGGGAAAATTTCACTGCTGACAGAAAGAAAACGGAAACCAAATGGCTAACTTGCCACATGCCATATTTAAAAATTAAAAACACCTATTCTTGTTACCTTTAATACTGTAAGTTTTCTAGAAAACTTGACATGGCTTAAATGTTTTTGCAATTTTAAAAGAATCCTCTTTTTCAGATAACGTGTTTGTCCAGCTGTCTGTTAATATGAATCTATTACACAGAGGTTCAGCTCTAAGATATCTTACTTTCTTTTTGCATATTTCTGCTGTACTTTAAAAGGAGAAAAATATCTTTAAGCAGTTAATGTTTTAGTGTTAATTAGGCCTAATTTAATAAAGAGCTCTTCAAGGGGAAATGAACTGTAAAAAGTATTAAAAGTAAAAGGCATAAATGTTGCAGAGTTGGAAAAAAATCAAGAGTGTACCACAAGATGCAGAGCAGAAAGAGATTTTCTATGCCTTAATAGTTACATTGATTTGGAGTGAAACTTCTCCCATCGTTTCAGCAATATGTCTATTTTTTAATCACAAAACATTAAGTGAAGCTGACTTATTTTCATTCTTCATTTTGGAAACATTCCATAAGCCATCGTTCTCTCAGTATCTTGTCATGTGACTTAAATTTCCTCCATTTCTGCATAACTTTTACTGAACTGTTCCCTGACCTCTTTTAGTTGGAATTCCCCTTTGCTTTACTGGTATGGAAACTCATTTGTGCTTGAAGGTAAATGAGAGAGAAAAGTTATAAATACATACACAGAAAACTATGTAAGTTCTATATAGTCAAGAGGGTATAATTGGTGTAATTGATTTGCCTGCAGTCATTCATGCATGCATGGATGACTGCAGGCAAATCAAGTAGCTGCAAAGGGGGATCAACATGGAGTTGATCCCCCTTTGCAGCTACAACAGATTCCACTCCTCTGGGAAAGCTTTCTACAAGATTTTGGAGCATGTCTGTAAGAACTTTTGTGCACTCATCTAGAAGAGCATTTGTGAGGTCAGACACTGATGCTGAACAAGAGGCCTGGCTCGCAATCTCCATTCTAGTTCATCCCAAAGGTGGTGAATGGGGTTGACGTCAGAGCACTCTGTGAGCCATTCAAGTTCTTACACAACAAACTCATGCAACCATGCCTTCATGGACCTTGTTTGAAACAGAAAAGGGCATTCCCCAAACTGTTCCCACAAAGTTGGAAACAGAATTTTCCAAAATGTCTTAGTAAGCAGAAGGGTTAAAATTTCCCTTCTCTGGAACTAAGGGGGCCAGGCCAACCCCAGATATACAACCCCATAGCATTATATCACTCCTCACCCAAACTTTACAAATGTTAATATTGTAGTCGGGCAGGTAATGTTCTCCTGAGATTAACAAAACCCAGACTTTTCCATCAGACTGCCAGATGGAACAGATTGATTTGTTACTCCACCAAACACATTTTCACTGCTCAAGAGTCCAGTGGCAGCATGCTTCACATCACTCCATCTGATGCTTGGCATTGTGTTTGGTGATGTTCCATACAGGTGCTCGGCCATGGAAACTCATGCCACAAAGCTCCCAGCACACAGTTTTTGTGCTGATGCTAATGTCAGAAGAGATCTGAAATTCTGCAATTACTGACCTTGAAGCATGTTGGAGACGTTTATGTACTATACACCTCAGCACTCGGCAAATCCGTAACTTTATGTGGTCTGTCACTTCGTGGCTGAGATGTTGGGGTTCCTAAAAACTTCCAGTTTGCAATAAAACCATTTACAGCTGATTGTGGAATATTTAGGAGCGGAGAAATTTCACAAGCTGACTTGCTGCAACGTTGACATCCTATTATAGTACCACACTCAAATCAAAAGAGCTCTTTAGAATTATCCATTCTTTCACAAATGCCAGGTGCTTGGTTTTGTACAATTGTGGCAGTGGGACCGAAAAACCTTAAATCAATAATGAAGAGGTGTGGCCCAATACTTTTGTCCATATAGCGTATGTGTCATCATTCCCTGACAACATATGTGTCAATTCTGGGCTAAATGCCAGCAAAGCTACAAATAGCTCAAAGCTGTATTTGGAATTATATTACTTAATAATAATATCCATCCACTTTTTAATCCGATGCAGTCACACATATGGTACCCACTCCTACAGGTGATTTAGACAACAGTGGAAAGACGGTACAGGTTTTAAAGCCTTCATCACTGAAAAATTGAGATTTCATCCAAACCGCATGCTTCTGTCAGAAAATATTAGAATAACCAATGTAGTGTCTTGGCTAAGAAATAGCTAGTATGCTACATGTAAAATAATGCATACTGCAGCTTTAAAATATCCAACAGATGATAAGAAAGAGCCTGTTTGTGTTCCTTATGGTCTTCAACATCATCCTCTCCCTGGCTTTCCAGCACTCTTTTAGTTTCTCATTGCAACTTCAGGTTAACAATCCATCTTTCACTCAGTCTCTTGTGACATCAGCTGAGTTTCTTAAACCTACTTGCTGACTTTCCCCTATTTCCCTTTCCCTCCTCTACATCTCTTGGTATTTGTTATCTATCAGATGACTCACCATATTTCAGCATCAGATATTTCTCTCAGAAGCTCTAAGAAGCTCAAGAGCTGCATGTTGCTTAAGGAATCACAGATCAAATACACATATGCACTTTACCTTTGCTTGCTCACAAATTGGCAGAAAGTGTGTATACAGCAAGCACACAGGTACACATGTGATACATAGAGGTGTGTATGTCCTTGATAACACAGCTGAGCCAACAATGAACAAAAAACATGTACACACATGCACACACTTTTTGGCTATCTGTCCTGTCCACAGTGCAGTGGCCAGCGGTGATAACACTCTCCAATGAACCAAAACCCATCACACTTTACACATACATACCGTGTCAAGGCTTCGTGAGTTAGTCTGCACATTTGCCTGTTGGCATCTTTCTTAAAATCCTCAATGAAAGTTATGAGAGCTAAGTAGAAATCTAAATTTGATAACATGAACATAGGCCAGACCTGAAAGGAAAGACACAGAGACACACACACACACACACACACACACACACACACGGAGCTGAAGAAGCAAGGAAAGTCACAGTCACAGATAGCTTTTCCAAGAATGTAACCTGTTCACAAATGATGTAAACTGTATTATTCACACCATTTCTGCCAACAGCCCTGCAACAAAAGATGACTTTGACACTGCCTTTCCATGCGGGCACCATCTCCTTCTCATTCACCTTGTTCTTGATTAGAAATGTCATGTTCACAAATCCATCTGAGTATGTTTGAGCCCAAATCTGATTTAAAATATGAGAGTAGACTGTATGATCATAAGCAGTAACGCAGGACATCTCAGCGTGCAAATATTACACTCATTCTTTGCTCAATTTATGTTGGAACATTCAAACACATTTATTAATTTTTTTTCTAAATGTACCCATGATAAAAAGTATATACATAAAAATATATGGGAAATGTGCCTAAATGCTGAGTGAAGCATTAGGCTGCCATTAATTACCAAAGGTAACTTAGCTAGTAGAACGTTATTCTGCTTTGGCCGAATGAGTATAAAACGATTTTGAACACTTTCGATATTGTTTTTGAACAGTGACAAAGTTTTGCAATTTTGCTTCAGTACAACACCACAGTGGGTTTTAAATCAAACAGTGAAAATGTGACTGAAGTGCAGACTTTCTGCTTTAATTTAAGGGGTTTGACCAAAACAATTGCATTAACAGTTTAGCAATTACACCCATTTTATACATAGCCCTCCATCATCATTATTATCATTATTATTATTACAGCCCTGTACACATCAGAATTCACACTGCTACTTACATATATTAACAGTCACATCATCAATAAACACTATTAGTGTGGGAACAATCCAATGCTTGGTGAATTCTTCTTCACAGTGATAGGAGGATGGGAACACTGAAAGATCAAAAAGCAACGTTGCTATGAACAAATCAGTTATCCCTGTGGAAACTTTTTTGACATCTACTGTTTAAAACCCCCAAAGTATCACTGCTCCCAGGCAGGATTCTGACTTAGAGGCATTCCATCATAATCCTGCAGATGGTAGCTTTGCAACACTGACTCCTCAGCCAAAAACATAAACCAAATGTCTGAACTTGTGGTTCCTCTCGTTCTGAGCAGTATTACTATTACATCAACACATCAACAAACCTGTGTCATGAAGGTCATGACGGTCACGGGTGACTGTGGATCAAGGAGGTAGAGTGGGTCATCTTCCAATTGGAAGGTTGGTGGTTCAATCTCTGGCTCCATTAGTCTATGTGCCAAACTGTTTTTGGGCAAGACACTAAACCTCAACTTGCTTGTGATGCATCAGTCGGAATGTGACTGTATGAGATAGGTAAAGTACACTTAAAGTTATGTGTTGTATGAATGTGGGTGTGAATGGGGTAATGAGGCTTGCAGAAAAAGCTTTGAGTGCTCAGTTCGAGCAGAAAAGCACTTTATAAGGTTCCATTCATTTAGTGACTTGATTCCATACGCAGCCATACACGCCCATGCCATAACCTTGTTTGACACTACAGATCACGAGCTGTTCTTTTCCTCTTCCTACTGTTCTGGTAAAAGTTAGTGTTCATTTCATCTGTCCAAAGTGCCCCATAATTGCTCCCCTTTAATACCGTCGTGTCCATTTAATTTTATGTCAAAACATCACTACACAAACAGACATACAGTGTTTTTGTGCTCATTTGTTGAGGAACCCTCATGGCTGAATCCAGACTTCTTGCCAAATATCCATTTCTAAAAACCTAGTTACTCTTTAATTAGACATTTTGTTTATTATTGATACAAACACATACACTAAATTCACTTACTTTAGCCTCATTGTGTTTCCACTGGAGCTAATTACAATTTCATTGTGATGGCAAGGCTTACACATATATCCCAGGCTACCATTCACACCTACTGTCAATTTAAAGATACCATTTTATCTATCCTCAATGCCTTTGAACTGCAGGAAGAAACTGGAGCACATAACATGAATATTCTCTCATTATAAACATTACCATCGTGCATTCACAGCAAACTTTATATAGGCTTTTACTGAGGCCATGACATGATGCCTGATCTGTCAACTTTAATTCCACATTTCCATAGCTTGCAGTAACAGCAGCACTGTAAACTTCCAAGATGTTGCTGGGTGCTATACGGAGGATTAAATCATGACATTAAAGCTACTGCAGTGTTTCATGTTTGTGTCTTACACAATAAATTATGTTTCTTGCTCTGACTCAGGCACAAACAAATTACAGAGGTAGTCATGTGGGGATCCAAAAGCAAATTTTCATGAATCTTTCTTAGTCTTGAGCCAAACTTTATGTGCCCAGATTGTAGGGAAATCATGCATGCTAAAGAACAGATAATAAGTCATGGCATGTTGACTCATTTTGCCCTGCTGGCAGAAAGAAGCCACAAATCACACATGCCAGAGAGAGAGTCTGTGTTTGAGAGAAAATATGTGCATTCAGTCAAACTCTCGTACTTTTCAGTTAATATTAGAGGATGTGTGCATTCTTGCATTCACTACGTCTGTGTGTCTATTCTGGCATATGTGACTGATGTATGTCTGCATTCTTATATTTTAGTGTGTGTATGAGAGAGCGTATGTGTGTGTTTGTGTGTCTAACAGACGTGCAGCAGTCATCAGACCAGTCAGGCACCAGTCCCAGACAGCGAGGTCAGTCATTCACTAATCATATTAACATTCCTCTATAATGACCCAATGCATAATTCTCCCTTTTCAGTCATTTTTTTCTCGCCCTTGATCAAACTGCCTAGCTTCTGCTTTCCATTTCCACCCTTTCTGATCCAGCTGTGTTTTTTCTTGATTTTATCGACTTCATTACTTTACTCTTTTTGCTTTTTGTTCCCCCTCTTTCCTCTCAAATGACCATGCAGAGTCCAACACCATCTAAAGTAGTCATTCTCTAACTTTTTGGGGGATGGGCCACTCAAGAAGCCAAAAAAAGTTTATGACCCACACCACACAAAAATGCACATCCCACATCCCAGAATTTTATCAACTGCTAACAGTAAAAAGGATCCAAACTGAATTTTACTTAAAGGTGCATATTATCATTGCAATAGAATCAGAAAATGTTTGCTTGTTTCTTTTCATATAAAAACACTATCTATTCACCTCAGTCTAGCTTCATATTTTTCACTTGGTTGTTTAGTGATCTGTGCCCCACCAGCGGGACCTGTCCCACAGTTTGAGAACCACTGGTCCAAAGGATCCGAGCAAGATTTCAATGGGGTAAGTATTTTACATACTTATGTCACAAATACACTGCAAATGGGTTCATTGACTAAATAAACTGAATCTCAAGAAGAATTTGATATTGATTTGATTCAGGAAGGAAGTACTGTACATACATGCTAAGTCTTTACTACAGTCATGTGAAAAATAAAGGTTTTCACAGGACTTGTCAATATCCTTAAGACTGACAAGACCAAATGGAGATGTTTGGCATTAACAGACACATAATAAACACAACATACCACCACAACAAACTTGATGGTGGAAAAATGCTTCAAATTGTGGGGTCCAAAAACCAACGGGTGACATCACACTGGCTACTTCGATCATTTGTCTATGATCTGTGTGTGTGTGTGTGTGTGTGTGTGTGTGTGTGTGTGTGTGTGTGTGTGTGTAAGAGGATCTCTATCAACACTAGGTTTGCTTCGACTGTTTTCTGGCCAAATCAAATGAAAGCTGTGTGACTTGGCTCAGGCCAGTCTGACTCAAAGTGGTTATGGATTTGGCTTGATGTTCTGCAGTGGCTTTCATTTTAATACTGCAGTTAACGGTGTCAGCCACACACACAGTTTCATTTTCACCACTTCAGAGGACATTGTATGGACATGCATTAAATGTCTGAAGACTACCCCTAACTCTAACCATTACCCTTACCTTATCTTTAATTTGTGATTTATGAGTAGGGTCCCTGTTTTTTTGCCCCGCAAAGTGACTGTGTAACCAGATTTATGTCCTTACAACATGAGTAATATATTGTTTCCACCTTTAGGTTCAGTGTATTCTTTAAACATAAAAAAACTTTTTAGGTTCTTTCAATTTTCTGAGCCATTACAACACCTCCCTCTCTAGCATGTGTGTGCACACACTCTTTTGCTCAGACAGTCAGTGTGAGAGATTTAACTGTTAATGGTTCCAAACCTCTAACAATAAGTCAGTCGTTAATTGCTTCAGTCTGTCATAACTGCCAAACCCTGCTGAAGATGACCTCATGACTGTGTGTGTGCAGAAGCTTAGCTCAACGGCACAGTAGTCCTTGGGGACTGAGAAGAGACAGAAAGGGTGTATGAAAGAACGAGGAACATGAATGTCTGAACGTAAGAGTATCTTTATTATTCACTGAGATAGTGAAAGCATGTATAACATATTTGCATTTGTGCACATGGAGTACATCTATGCCAGTAGTGCAATAAAGTGTCATGAGCCTCTGAGTCAACGCTGATCTCATCTCGTCTGTCATGTAACCTCTTGACCTGCTACTGGCCATGTATATCATACATCAACACAGAGCAGTGCGATACTGGTAAGAGAGTGACAAAAGAAAAAAGAAAAATCCCTGAAAGTTAGGACTGGGCTTCCCCCAATATCTTCTCATCTTTTTTTTTTACAATATAGAGTTCTCAGAATAATCAGCGAGACAGCACATATGTATTCCTGTGAAAAATAAGCAGAGACTTTTGCGCAGTACTGTAAGTCATTCATGATGAGTGATTCTGTGAATTTCATTTCCTTCTTTAATTTGCTTGTGTATTTAACATTGTTTAAACTGAGGTAGAACTAGACTAAATGTACTTCCACCTGCTCCCTTATATTCTCCCCAAGGGGTCGTCACAGCAGATTTATCGGCACTGGTAATTTGGCAGAGGTTTTTTTTATGCCAAATGCCCTTCCTGGCACAACCTTCCATGAAGAAAGGGGCTTGTATCCCCACCTAGAATAGAACCAGGGATCTTTTGCTTGTAAGGCAAATGTGTACACCACTAAACTATGGGCACACTTACAGGTAAACGACAGGCGCAGCACGTTATTGTAGATACATGCTCAACTTTGACTGATACTTTAAAGCTTCACTATTCAAAGGGCAGTCCTAGGTTAGTAACAATCACAGTAAATGAGTTCTTCAGTGTCTTTTCAGGCTATTTTGAAGCTATTCACATGAAGAAACTAAAACAGCCACACATTATATTAGTAGAAACGCTGCTCAAAAAATGAAAGCTTGAAATGTAGAATGCCTACTCGGTAATTGCGTTGTCTCTCTTATCTTATTATGTCTCCCTTTTTTCTTCCTTCTTTCCATCAAACAGTTGTTCTGGACCATCAGTGTACGCCCAGTTTCCTTTCTGTTCCATTTGATTCAGCACATTTGTACCAGTCCAATGGTTTACTTGCCCTTATAAGGGCTGAGTGAGAAACAGCATTAGGCTCAATCCTATGATCATAGGAAACACCACTGTCTGGCTGCAAAGCATCTGTCTGGAGATGTAACTGCATACATGCGTGGAGCTGTGAGTGATCATACGATCTTCAGGAGGATATTGTTCGTGTCACTCATGCATCTCACATAACCTTTGTAAACCAACTTGTCTTAGTCATGTAGTTTGACATACAGAATATTCTTTATTAGCATTCATTTCTTTATTCAGTCAGTTTTGCATTCACTGAAGCCAACAAAGGACTGCAGGTCTTACCCTGCTGTTTCTGGAATAATGCTGATGTGTCAGATTATTAATTTACATTGGTTTACTCCAGAGATGCCAAACACTAAACTTTATCCAATTTGTGCAATGGGCAAAATTTATAAGTGGTTCAAATCTCTCTCAAATCTGTCAGCAAAGTAAATAAAGGACCTTTTCAGCAAAAAATGCGTAGCACAGGGAAAGTACTCACTGACAAAAAAGGCTCTTATATAACTGAGCTGCAATTTAATATATGTTTATTATATTAAGGTAACGGAGAGAGAATGTTAGAGAATATGAGCTGAGGAATGGGTTTTATTACACGTATGTGTTTTTCCATGAGAAAACCACCTGTGGTTTAATATAAGCACTTGGCAGTGTGTCTGAGTACTGCATGTATTAGCATTACTTCTGGCTGAGACTGCTTGCATGCGTTAATTGTGTCTTTTTCCATGTTTGAACATGTGCTTTTGTTATCTGGTGTACACGTTATTTTGTATGCGTGTCTTTTGATGTGGATTTATTCATGCAGATTGGGCAAAAACAAAACAAAACAAGAAACACATTAGGCCCATTTGAACTGTATTCCCTTCAAATTATTATGTTGGAAATGCTTTTCTGATTGTGGTATTTGTTGTGTCTGCTACTGGTAGTGGGAGAACATAAATATGACATATTCGATATATATTGTGGCAGCACAGTGGCTCAGAGGTTAGCACTGTTGCCTCACAGCAATAGAGTCCTTGGTTTAAATTCAGACCAGGCCCCTCTGTATGGAGTTTGCATGTTTTAATGCTGCCTGTGACACTCATAAAAGAGATTCTTAATCTCAAGAGTTCACTTCCTTCTTAAATAAAGAAGTGATATAGTATCTTCCTGTGTACTTATGTTAAAAAAAAACAGCATTAATAACAGATATTGGAAAAATATGGTCCTATCTGCAACAGTCAGCATACAGAATATAATACCTCTTACTCTCGTTTTTTTGGTCTCTTAATTCTGTTTTTCTCATTGTACTTGTTCCGATTATATTCTGCATTTGCATGTAGATCTTTCCATCCTCCCCCCTGTCCAAGTGCTAGGAGATGGGACTAAATGCATGGACCCATTGATCTCCCCAACCAACCAACAGCAGCATTTTAATTCTCAATGTCAAATTTAATAGAAAAAAATGATGAACAAAAGATGATGCACCTCTTATTAAAGCAGAAAAAATTGGAAACAGGGAGGTTTAGAGAGAAATAATACTTGAAAACCATGAACCAAACTGAATATGATAGAGAATTACATTAAGAAGAGAAGATGCAGGAGAGATGGAGGGCTACAAACAACTCTCTTAACCCTGCGTGCTAAAGCAAAGAGCCACTCTCAGCTACAAGGTTTAGTGTAGTCCCTTTTCATTAAGAGAGAGTTGGGGTTTAATCCCCTTCCTGTTCACTGATAAAGCACTCAAGGTAACATGGCCATTTTTATTTTATAATGGCTAAAATGAACAGTTTCAAGGCCACAAAGGAAAGGGTAATGTATTTGTGTGTGTGTGAGGAAGGAGGAAGAGCAAAGAGACTGCCTCAGCATGACTGTAAAATGACAAATACAAAGGTCTGAAAGGAAAGATCCACTTTATGAACAAAATAGATTCAGATAGCTTGTAGAATTCATAAGACCAAACTGTAAACCTTTTTCTGAAAATAACATATGGTTTAAGTGGCACCATTACCAGTAAGGGTAGATGTACACTCACTGGACACTTTATACGTTACACCTTGTTAGAACTGGGTTGGACCCCTGTTTGCCTTCAGAACTGCCTTAATTTTCACGGCTTAGAAATACTCCTCAGAAATTTTGGTCCATATGAACAGGATAGGATCACCCAGTTAATGTAGATTGCATGATGTAAATCTCTCGTTCCACCACATCTTGAAGGTGATCCGTGGATTAAGATCTGGTGACTGTGGAGGCCACTTGTGTGCAGTAAACTCACTGTCATGTTCAAGAAACCAGTTTGAGATGATTTGGGCTTGGTGTAATGGTGAGGTTATCCTGCTGGAAGCAACCATCAGAAGATGGGTACACTGTGGTAATAAGGGGATGGACGTGGTCAGCAGCAATACTCATGTATGCTGCAGCATTTTAAAGATGCTTCAGTTGGTACTAAGGTGTTCAACATATGCAAAGAAAATATCTCCATTGGACCACAACTAGCAGCATAAACCATTGATAAAGGGCAAGATGGAACCATGCTTTCATGTTATTTACACCAAATTCTGAGTCTACCTTCCAAATGTTGCAGCAGAAATGTTTCCAATCTTCTATTGTCTATTGTTTTTTGAAAACTTGTTTCCTGGGATGACATGGGTGTCATCCAATGTGATCTTCTGCTGCTGTAGCCCATCTGCTTCAAGGTTTGACTTCTTGTGCATTCAGAGATACATACATTGGCATACATTGGTTTTAATGAGTAGTTAATTGAATTGCTGTTGCCTTTCTATCATCTCAAAGCATCTAGCCATTCTCCTTTGACCTCTGGCATCAGCAAGGCATTACCCAGAGAACTGCTGCTATTTTATATCTTTTGAACCATTCTCTGTAAACTCTAGACATGGCTGTGCGGGAAAAGCCCAGACAATTAGCAGTTTCTGAAATACTCAGACTAGCTCATCTGACACCAAAAACAATACCACGTTCACTTAAATCACCTTTCCTACCAATTCTGATGCTTGGTTTGAACTTCAGTACGTTGTCTTGAGGATGTCTACATGCATTGAGTTGCTGTCATGTGACTGGCTGATTAGACATTTGTGATAATGAGCACTTGAACAGGTGTAAGTAACAGATTGTCCGGTGAGTGTACATGCACCAGTTACCACCAGTAGCATCAAAAAGAGAAAGCATGTTTTGTTGGCCTCTGCTCCAGCACATGGGTTTCAAACAAAGACCATTATGGAAGAAGACTAATTCTTTTCTTTCATCCCTAAGCATTTCTTATATAAATAAAACAAGAAGTGCTTAAAATATTTGGAAACATTTAAATTACGTTGACTCCTCTGTAATCAGCTCTCGAAGAATAAAATCTACAACATGTAAATGACACATTAAAGATCCAAAAAGAAATCCACAAGGAAAAAGTGAGGGGAAAAAAGTAAGACAATACATCAAAACCTCCTCAGCTATGTGACTATAACTGTGGGCATATCATATTTACAATCCTTCAACTAAAAGCTTGGAATATACTCAAGGTTACTCTGTACTTCATATCACGATTATGTAAGCAACATGTAAAATGTCCTGAAATCATTTCTCCACCCCAGCAATAAGTAATTACCTTAAATGTATACAGTGTGTGATAAAAATGACACTACGTAAGATAATGCATCTAAATATTGTCAAAGATAAACATCAGCAGTGAGTTTTGATGTATAAAGTCTTGTCAGACGATAAATGTATGAAAAAAGTATATGGGTGGAATCAGAGATCTTTGAATTAACCCTGCACTTCAAAAATGGACAAAACTAACTGAATAACGGCTTTATTCTGCTTCTACAGCACGGAAAAACTGTGCTCATAATTAGTCATGGGTCTCAGTGGGTGATACTCGTGACTAATGTACCCACATATGCACAGATCATGGCTTTAAAATGTGTTATCATTGTCAAAAGGCTCTCTGTGTTTATGCAGGTTGATAACTAGTCTATTTCCTGGCATTTCTGACCTATTTAAAACTTCTCTCTGGGAATATTTTTTTTAAGATGAGGTCAGGATGAATAGGAAGTTGAGAGAATTAAGTTTTTTGCTATGTAAGGAATACACAAAAATTCCAAAAGGCTCAGGGTATTGGACAAATGAGAAAGTGAGAGAAAGGTGGACGTTGGGAATTTACAATGGGCACAAAAGCAAGATAAATATGGGATAGGTTATGGGAATTAGTTTGCTGGGATTTTCCCAAATTCTACTGTGAATCACACAATGGTGGGCATTTTTCTGCATGGTGACAAGGTTGGAGAGAATACTGGACCCAGTTCAGAGGACTAAAACCTTGAACCAATAGACAAAGAGAAACAATCCCAGAAACACACATACACACACTCACTCCCCGATACTGAAAACTTGTGAAAACACAGATGCACACACAGAAAACTACATACAGGGCAGGACCGGACATAGTCCTAAAAGTACAGGGGACTCTGTCTTCATCAACAGGAAATGATACAAGGTCCTTTTATAAGAGCTTATGGGCTACATTTGAAGGTGGCACAGATGAGCAATTCTGCCAGCTTTCATGTATATCCAGGAGCATTTTGTTGTTTTTGAGCTCCACTGTCATTAAATAATCAAACTGAACCTATTCCATGTGTTTCTCTTAAGTTGTTGAAGGTTATAGTGACCTCTCCTTTTAAATAATACCTGCCCCAAAATAGATTCAAAAGAAAGGAAAGAAAAGGGGCTGTTAAATCCCATGAAAACTTTTTCTTATAAAACTATGCATAGAACAAAAATTTTATCTTTAAGTTTAAAATATTTTATCTGAATTGAATGCCAATTTTATGTTCTGGAAATGTTAAAGTGAAATGATCTCTTCTTCCCACAGCTGCCATGGGTTGGCACAGCAATATACACATCCATAATTATTAAGCAAACTCAAACTGAAGAGAATTAAATGTTTTGAATGGAAACAGGACATGTTGTTCAACATGATCAAAGGCAGAGCAATCTGCCTTATTTGTCACCAATCTGCTGTTCTGGCAAAAAGGAAATTTTACCACTGTCAGAGGAGCAAATATTCAAAGTGGACTACCTGCTCTACTCAAGCAAGGTTAGTAAGATGAAGGTCAACTCACACACAAGAATACAGCAACAGCAACGACTCAAAACATTTACCACTGGAAAGCTTGTCAAGTACTACAAACATGGCATTAAAAAGGCAAATGCAAGTGAACCGCATGGCCTAGCAACTGTGACGAAGAGGATAGAGTCATCATCAGAGAACTGGATGAGCTCAGCGGTTACAGAATTTGACAGGCATTTTCAGGGAATGCAGAAAATAGAGGACTTTGTCATATTCAGCACAAACTTATGCATATGTCAAGCCTCAGGAAGCACATTTCTTGTCTGATGATATGAACATGGAAAGAACTGCAAAATATGAGTAAAGCAGCAAAAAGCAGGTTGGGGGTTTGTAGTAAAAATGTTCTAATCTTCCGTCCTGTGCCGTAAGGTCAAAAAGCCTGCACTGGCCTCGCCTACATTTGAAAATTATGAAAGAAAACAGATTGAAGCAAATCACTCTCCATCGCTTACCATCTCAGTGTCAGGCAGGTTAGTGACATGGGAGACATATTTATGTCATCAGCCAGATTACAGACTGCTAGCTATAAATTCTTTTTTTGGAAAGCCACACATTCCTCACTTAACTTAGAAAACATTATTTTATTATTTTAAAACAGATCAGATATCTGTTGAGTTCATCAGTGTAATACAGCTGTTACTCAAAAGTCAAAGGCAAAGAGGCAGCATTTAGGTGTGAGTTAACACAATGCCACAATCTTCTCAGGAGTGGATGTCCCAGCAAATTCAACCCAATGTCAGGCTGTGCAATGCTCAGGCAAACTGCAAAAAACTCAAGAGCTACATCTCAGACTCTACAGGCCTCACTGGCATGTTAAATATCTATCCACCTCTTTTCATTCCCCATGCATTTATTTGTTACTGCTGCATGTCATTAAATGTTGTTTTCTCTCTCCCATAGCGTGTGCCTCTCTCTGCTCTCCTTTCTGTCTTCTCTGTTCCCACACCCCCAACCTGTCGAGGCAGATGGCTGCCCCTCCCTGAGCCTGGTTCCGCCCGAGGTTTCTTCCTGTTAAAAGGGAGTTTTTCCTTCCCACCGTTGCCAAGTGCTTGCTCATAGGAGATCATCGGATTGTTGGGGTTTTCCTTTTAACACTGTTTTATCTTTACCGTACAGTGTGAAGCACCTCGAGGAGACTTTTGTTGTGAATTGGCGCTATATAAATAAAATTGAATTGAATTGAATTAACCCTGC